>BLKR01007213.1:0-41545 GCA_011170035.1 Teleogryllus occipitalis | reverse complement strand
TCAAGGAGCGAAAGAGGACGAAGGGAGTGTTGTTTGGGAAGGGGCCGTAGGGCGCCGGGCAGGCAGGCGGCTATCGAGCCGCTCTGGAAGCAGATTTCCTGCGAGGCCTCGCGTACAAGAGCGGGGGAGTTAGGCGGGTAATGGATGTGTGTTGATTCAGGACAGATGGAGGGTACACGGAGTGGGCGGGAATGTACGGGTGGAGTGCGGGAAAAGAGGGTTTGGGAAATGGACGTTGAGGATCTGCGTTCGCTGATATGTATGCACGTATCACGTTCGTACCGTGGAGCAATTTAGTAACTTATATATCATGATATAGAATGATTTTCCTAAGGATGAGCCAAAATGGCAGTTCGTGAAAACAAGTGAACATCACATGTATTTGAGAGAAGTATCCCTCCACCGCGACAGCTGTTCAGCCACGCCTCTTCGTAAAGTGCTAATGTCTCATGTGAAAACATCCCTACGCAGAAATCTAAGAGTTTCGTTAAGGTATATGCACGTACGCGAGTTCGGGAAGTATATAAATTTAATTTCGTATGTGGAAAATTTCTTAACATGCTCTCACAATCAGTAAAAGAAAACTGACGCGAATGGAAATAGAAAGCTCTCAATCACAGCGCGCCACGCAACAGCACAAAGGCCGGAACCACGTGCATCAGTATGCATCTCGCATTCAAGTCTCGGTTTTAAAATAAACATAATATTTATCATACAAAAAGTAAATTCAATGTAATGTTAATAGCAAAAAACGAATTTTTACAGAAGAGCACATAACACTGCATTTCCTAATTTCAATTATTTCTCGTGACGCACTATATTTTGGTCGGACGAGGACATCACAAAAGGAAGAGTCGAAGCCAATTACAAGTTAGCCAACTGCAAACGAACGAATGCAAGAAGGAAGTCTAATGGGCTCGAGGGAACAACAGCCACAGAACCTTCAGTTATGTTGCCAGCACTAGCTGTCACTTTGGCTCATCCTTAGGAAAATTGTTCTATAAGTAAGGTGCGAAAGTATTTTCCTTTACGCAAATTACTGTGATTGTTATTTTATAAGCTGAACATCGAATGCAATAATAAATTGTGATATTTTATCAACGATTCTTTCGCGTTCGTTATGTTTGTGCAATATTAACTTGACATCATCCGCCACTGGGGGAGGGTTTCCGAAGCTTGTAGTGGTAATGAAAGTGAAATGGAATCTTGAACTTTAGTTTATTAAGTATATCGTGCTTAAAATGTTACAAGTTGTTTTGAACACTTTTACACTTTTAAGTTGTTTCGAAGACATTGCCTTGTAAATTGCTACACTTGTCACATTGAAGCACCATGGTACCATTCACATTGAACAATATCACAAACGATGATAAATAAATGTACTGGCCGTGGTCTGCCACCTTGCTCGTCTATAGAGCGAGAACTGGGTGCAATGGTCCGGTGCTTCAAGATCCGAATCCTTAAGACCGGGAACGAATCCCTATGACTCCGAAACCTGCGTTTCAAAAGGTTGAATCATTAATTAAAAATTGTTTATAAATTGTATGATTACTTATAAAATTCATTTCAAACTAAGGTGTTCAAATGAATGATTAAAGTTTATAAAGTAAAACACTTCCAAAAACGTTATACATTTTAAATTAATTAGTTTTCTTGAATACATGCCACTTTTCTCAGTCGTTCATTCACTTCCATAGTATCTGTAAAGCGTTCATTATTATAAGCTATATGTAAAAGTGGAAGTCCGTATAATTATACCTTCAATGAAGTGGTTCAATATATTAACAATAAAAGGTACTAGCAAAATACATGGCGATGTCCGGGCTTTTTTCATATTCAATCCTTGCGAATGAGCGAAAAGATCAGTTTTATGTAAACTACGGTGTTTATTATTATTTTTTACGTAATTGGTTCAAATTTCAATAAAATACTAAAATTTCCTTTCATTTTATTTTACAACACATTGCTATTGCATGACATTTTTCTATTCTTTGCACCGCTACTGACTTCTAGCGAATAAATTAGGTACCAGTTTTGCTGCAGCACTACTGGGCTCTGGCGGAATATATTAGGAACCACGTGCGCTCTAAGCGAAGACGAAAAATGGTCTCGGTGCATCAGCAAACATATTATTTAAATTTATATTTTCCGCATTTGGATTGTGTTAGTCTTTACCAAACTTTCCAAGAACACTGCGACAATTCTGAAAAAGAGCCTGTGAAAATTTCATATCTATTCATTAGCTACTTTTTGTGGTGTCAGTGACGTTTATATGTCGTTGAAATCACTTTTATTGGTATAGATGACTGCTTTACTGCTTTGAGTGACAGAAAACCTGTAGGATTAGAATTTCTCATGAGACTGAGGAAAATTCTTTAAGACATATTTCACCTGAAGAGTAGCGTGGGTTTAGGGCGCGGTGCAGGTGTCGCCTCTCTCCCTCAATTGCGCTCCGGCGCCTGCTGCGTCGAGCTGAGCTGCGCTGCTCGTCCGCCTTTGCAGGGCGACGTGAGGGCGGCGTCCTCCCCAAGCAACATTACCCACCTCCGTTGCGACCATCGCTCCCGCCGCCCCGGCCACGCCTTCTCCGCCATCCTCGCCCGCTTCGACCTCCATCTGCCGGCTCTACCACCGTCTCTTTCCTGCCGCCGTCTCTTCTACCGCCGTCTTTCCTGCCGCCCAACCGGCATCCGCCACCTCCGCCATCCTCGCCACCGCCCTTGCTGTCTTTCCCACCGAACCCCCGCCAGCGCCCCGCCTGCTTTGCTCCCATCCCCACGCCCCGCCGCCGTTCCCAGCGCCTTCCCCGCCCCCGACCCGGCATCCGGCAACTCAGTCATCCTCGCCGGCGCGCGCCACATCCGCTTCGGTCCCCAACGCCACCCCTGCTGTCTCTCCCCCGTCACCCCCGCCACCGCCCCGCCCCCACGCACTCTTCCCACCCCCGCCGCAGTCCCGGCCCCTACCACCTACACCATCCTCGCCGCCACCACCCCGCTTCGGCTCCCATCGCCGCCTCTGCCGTCTCTACCACCGTCTCCCCCGCGTCCCTCGCACTCACCCCATCCCCAACCTCGTCGCCGTTCGCGCCGTCTTTCCTGCCGCCCAAACGGTATCCGCCACTACCGCCAACCTCGCCACTGCCCTTGCCGTGTTTCCCACCGCCTCCGCCACGCCTGCTTTGCTCCCACCTCAATCCCCGCCGACGTTCCCATCGTCTTCCCCGCTACAGACCTGATATCCGCCACCTCCGCCATCCTCGCCACCGCCGCTGCCGTCTCTCCCACCGTCACCCCCGCCACCTTTACTCCCACCCCCACACCCGCCGCCGTTCCGGACCCTACCACCTCCACCAACTTCGCCGCCGCCACCCCCGCTTCGGCACCCAACGCCGGCCCTTCCGTCTCCCACAACGTCACCCCGGCCTCCAACCCACGTCCGACCCCCCACCCCACCCCCGCCACAGCATCCGCAGTTTCCCCCACGCCGTCCCGGCATTCGCCATCCTCGCCACCGCCCTTTCCGTCTCTCTCACCGTCACCCCCGCCTCCGCCCTGCCGCCCTTGCACACCTCACCCTCGCCGCCGTCCCCGCCGTCCTGGACCTCGCTACCTCCACCATCCTCGTCGCCGCCACACCCGCCGTCGCCTCTTCCTCCGCCCACGTCGCCACCGCTCCCATGCAGCCGCTTCGCTGCCCCCCGCGCCGCCTCCTCCACCGCCGCTCCGGCCCCCGCCCCCTTCCCCATCCTCATCGCTGCCACCCCCGCCGTCACTTCCGCTTCCGCCCACGCCGACCACTCCCCCACTCCCACCCCAGCCTACACCGTCCCCGCCGCAGATTCTCGCATTTCCGCCCCCTACACACGCTATTGACGATCCAGCCACACCAGAAACCATCCACGCATCTAAAACAACCGTGCTTCCCACCCCGCTCCCACCCCGCTTCCACCCCGCAGACCTCACCTTCACCGCTCCCAACCACCTTTCCTCCACGCGCCCTCATTGCTGTTAGCGCACCCGCCGCACTCACCCCGCCACTCGACCCGTCGTCACTGCTCTCTCCGCCCGCGGTCACACCTTCAGCGCGCCATCTACATCGCGACGTCTTCGCCCCCGCCTCCCCCTCCGCCCCGTCGCCCCTCCCCGCCTGCAGTGGCTCCGGGACGCGTGAAAGTGCCCCCGGAGGCGGCGCTCGTCTTTACTGCGCGGTCGTAATGTTTATGGCCTCTTTTGAGGAAACATACGTACGATATTTCAGGTCGTGTCGACCTGTTACCTTCCGGAATATAAACTTCTGCTCGATGTTTTACGTTCTGAAATCATTCGCACGGCCTCCGCCGCGGAGGTCGGGGTGGCAGGGGTGGCAGGGCTATGAGGCGGCGGAGTGGGCGGGGCGGTGGGGCAGTGGGTGGCGAGGCGGTCAGGGTTTGTGGGGCGACGCAGGGAGTAGGCGACGGGGGTTTCGGTGTCGCAGAAGTTGCGGGGAAAGAGGGGACAGCGACGGGTCAGGACGTCGAGGGGTTGAGACGACCTAGGGGTGAAATGGTCATGGAAACGGCGAGAGGGTGGGGTGGTGAGGGGTGGCACGGGGAAAGGTCTGTGAGGGGACGAGACGGCAAGGGGGTGAGGCGGCGAGGGGACGGGATAGCAAGAGGGCGAGGTAGGGAGCGGGGCAGCGATGGGCGTGGGACTGTAAAGAGGGGGCGGGGCAGCGAGAGGGTGGGTGGTGAAGGGGGTGGGGTAGAGGGCGGGGCGGTGAGGGAGTGGGATGGTGGGGGGCGGGTCTATGAGGGGACTAGACGGCGAGAGTGCGGGATGGCGGCAAGGGGGTGGGGCGGCGAATCGGTAGGTCGTTAAGGGGGCGGGTCCGCGAGGGGGTGGGGCGGCGAGGAGCGGCTCTGTGAAGACGTGGGGCAGCGAGAGGGTGGAGTGGTGAGGGGCGGGTATGTGAGGGGACGGGGTGATAAGAGGGCAGGTCTGTGAGGGGGCGCGGAGTGAGGGTGACGAGATGGCGAGGGGGCGGGACGGCGTTGGGGGCGGGGCGGGGCGGCGAGGGGGCGGGGCGGCGAGGGGCGGGTCGGCGAGGGGGCGGGGCGGCGAGGGGGCGGGTCGGCGAGGGGGCGGTCGGCGAGGGCGGGGCGGCGAGGGGGCGGGGTGGCGAGGGAGCGGGGCGGCGAGGGGGCGGGGTGGCGAGGGGCCGGGGCGGCGAGGGGGCGAGGCGGCAAGAGAGAAGATCTGTGAGGGGGCGGGGAGCGAGGATGGCGAGATGGCGAGGGGGCGGGGCGGTGAGATTAGGAGGCGGCGACGGGGCTGGTTAACGAATGTAGGGGCAGCGACGGGCAAGGGGGATGGGTCTCAAGGCAGGGCTGCAAGGAAACCGGGAGGAGTGGTGCCGAGGGAGGAGTGAGGCGGCGGGGACGTCGAGCGTGACATGAAGGTGGGAGCGGCGGGATGGCAGCTACAACGACGGGAGTGGTGGAGCGGTGATGCAGGTGATCGGTGAGGGAGGGCGGAAAACATGGTGGTTCGGGAGACGGCGTGTTAGCGGAGCGGGTCGGCAAGCGGCGGGGATGCGGAGTTTGGGTATAGAGCGGCGAGAGGGTCGGGAGCGGGGCGGCAAGCGGTGGGGTGGTGGAGCTTCACGATAGAACGGCGAGAGGGAAGGGCTGGGGTTGTGGAGCTTGGGGATGGAACGGGAGAGGGAAGGGCGGCCTGGTGACGGAGGAGCCCCGCGCGGGCGTCTGGCAGCCGAGTGGCCGCCTCGTTCCCGCGAATTCTTTCGTATTCGTCAAACTCGCGCGCAGCTTAAGGCGCGCCGGTGCTCGAGGCGAGAGAAACGGCCGGATCGCCCGCCGTGGGTGTTTTACTCGATCGCTTGTCATACTTCGGGCTCGGTTTAGTGGCCCGCGGGTTTCGGTTCTACGCTGTTGAAATTGTGTGGGATGGGTTCGAGTTATGTTTCTTTCAGAATGTTTTGGGGGAAAAGGGTAGGTTAAGAGTATCATACTTGGAACTTAAGTTTGCCTATAGTAAGGAAATAGTTTGTAAATGTAATAGAGGGATTTGATTTCAATGCAAATCTGAAAAATCTTGTTTTTTTTTAGTTTATTTTATTTTATTTTTGATAAATTTCAGTATATAGAGGTAGATTTCAGACCCAATCAACAATTTCTGCGTTCTTGGCCTAGGTCCTACATTGTGACTTGTGTTTCAGGGCTTTTGAAATGGAGGCTATTGAAATAAAGTAACTTGAACATAGAAGAATACGCAATACTAATAAGTAAAAATAATTGCCTGCTACATTAAAATTTAATATTAAAGTGCAATTTTGTCAAATGTCAGTAATTGTACAATTTTGTTCGGTTACTTGAATATACTTTTAAATGTTTCTCGTCGTTTATGCTCATGGCTGACCTGAATTCTAGTCGATTTATTTTCAATTTCTCCCTTCAAACTTAATACAAGTGAAGAAATTTCGATTAAATATTTTGTAAATATAGAAAAAGAATTGTGAACATAAACGATCATTTTATACCCCTGAATATATAATTGGAACTTTCATTTAACTGAGTTACACCTGCAACATTTGCTTCTGAAAGTTGGGCAACTCCCATCAATATTTGGCAGGTTACGTGACGGTTGGCGCAATCAAAGAGATTTCATGTATCTCCCGGACACCAGCGCATGTGACAATGTCTATCAATCAGGAGCGAACGTCATATGTAGAACTTAATTGTACGGAATTTCCGAACTCACGTTCATTGTCAAAAGCGATCGTTTTAGTATTTTTTAAATCTCCTAGAAGTTTGAAACATTTATTTGCAGAAAAACGTATTAATAACAAGGAAATAACTGAGCGATTGCTCAGTGCATCTATTGATGTCATCACAGCGCCACTGACCGGGAGGTCCTGGGTTCGAGTCTTGACGGCGGCAGGATTTTCGACACTATCTTTTCAGCTAGGTCCAATTCAGTCGCTGACAGGAGGAACATTATAGAGGCCGGCTCCTCTGATCGATAGTTTTTCGTGGTTTATCCGATTAACAACAGGCGAATGCCGGAGCAGTACCCTACCAAACGGGCCACGAAACGCGCGCGATCTTTTCTTCATCTTCCTTGTCCCATCCTCTCCTCTTACGCACACACCAACACTAACATGCATTACACTACCACATATTCTGGGAGACCGGTCGGAAGCTTAGAGCTTGTCCCGGCTGGGCGGTGCCCCGCTGGTGGGAGAGTGTTGGTTAGGGAGAAATCCCGCTAGTCGACGGTAGTTCGGCGCCGGATCTCGCCATCCAGGGGGGCAGATCACCACCATCTCTCGATAAAAAAACACGCACTACACATACGAGACTAGTGACCTAAGCTGTTGACGCGCCCGGAATCAATAACCAACCGACAAACCAACCAAACACGCTAATAGAATAATATTTTCACATTTGTATTAAAGAGATCATTATGATTGATTGACTGATTGAATGATTAGTGATTTCGGGCGCGTCTATTGCTAAGGCCATTCGTCCTGTAAGTGTAGTGCGTGTTTCTTAATCGGGAGGTGACTATAATCTTCCACCGTTGAATGGTGAGATCCGGCTCCAACCGACCCGTCGAATAGCAGCGATTTTCCTAAATATAGTATGTTGTCTCTGGCCAATTTTCAAAGAAAAGTAATGTATTCACTTCATATGCTTTTTTATAACAAATTTTTATTACAAATAATGTTTCTTTTAACAAATATGACAACGTTCTGGGATGAAATATCTTCCATCATCAGGTTTTATATTTGTTAACATAAAATTATATAAAAACCTATTTACATAACATTAAATGATTCACAATAAAAATATCTACAAAGTTAAAATATCTACAAAGTCCAAAAAAGTATTGTGAAATTTAATACAAAAGTATTGTGAAAGAAAGCACATGAAGTGAATGATTTAATTCTCTTTGAAAATTGACCAGAGACACCATATTATATCAAGAGAATTAACAAACTAATATAAAACATAAATTTTCCTTAACCAGGTATCTCCCACCAGCGTGGCACCATTCCAGCCGAGACAAGCTCTAAGCTCCCAACCGGTTTCCCGATAAATGTCGTAGTGTAGTGCATGTAAGTGTATGTGGAATTATGGGGTGAGAGTTAGACAAGAAAGAGGAAGGTAAAATTGCGCGCAAGACGTGGCCGGATGTGGTTGTTAGGATACTGCTCCTGCATTCCCCTGGTATTGATTGGAGAAGATACCATTATGATTTATTTACAAGTGCAATAGGAATAATTAGAATTGTATTGTTACACAATAAAGCGTTAAAAAAACAAAGTTACCTCAATATCTCGTAAAATACAAATGATAAAATGGGAACGAATGTCTTCAACAATTAGCCCCATTCCCTTATGCATTTCTGTGAAACCTGCATTGCAATTACTTGAACCATTCAAAAATTACAGGTGATGCTAAAGTTACGTGACTTACCCAGTATAATTATTGCTGATTTAAAAAAGTAATGATATTTACACTACTTTAGACATGACACCTAAAACTTCCATTTAATTTAACGCGCCCACTATCTTTGCCTAGTGAACTACACATTTCAGGAAACGACAACGCCACCTTCTCCGAACAGTCAGCAAAATAACTTTTAGGTTTAAGAATACACACCCAAGGCATCGGCAGACGATTTTACGCCGCCCCCTCCCACTTCCCATCCCACAAAGGGTCCGAGAGGCAGTTGCTAAGTGCTCTACCCGATGAGAAACATCATTCTACGTGAAAATAATTCGCACGGGAACCACTAGTGTTTTATTTTCTAGAAGGGAGCCCGACTTGACGCTTTCTTCAAATAATTGCTGATTAAAATAATATTTCCCACTACTTTACACACGATACGTAACACTTCCATTCAATTTAAAGCATTCACCATCTTTTTCTTGTGAACTACACATTTCAGGAACCGACAACGCCACCTGTTTCTCCGAACAGTCAACAAATAACTTTTAAGGATGAGAAGGTGCCCCCAACGCATCGGCAAACGATTTTCCTCCACCCCTCTGCCTCTCGATTACCTCATAGGACCCGAGGGGATGTTGCTAAGTGCTCTATGAGTTTAGAAACATTATTCTACGTGAGAATAATTCGCACGGAAATCACCTGTGCTTTTATTTTCTAGAAAGATGCCCAACATGACGCCTTATTAAAATAATTTCTGATTAAAAAAAATATGTCCCACTATTTTAGGCACGACAACTAAAACTTCCATTCAGTTCACCATCTTTGTCTAGTGAACTACACATTTGAGGAACCGACAACGCCACCTGTTTCTCGGAACAGTCAACAAAATAACTTTTAAGGATGAGAAGGTGGCCCCAACGCATCGGCAGACGATTTTGCTCTCCCAAAGGGCCGGAGAGGCTGTTGCGCGGGCCGGAGGGCGTGGGGCGGGGGGCGGGGGGCGGGGCCGCGTGAGAAGTGGGGGTCACGAGGGTCGCCCGGAAGCGGAAGCGGAGGTGGCGCGGCCGGCGGCGCCGCCCGATGCTGTTTTTGCCTCCTCTGCGGGCCCGGGGGCGGAGGAGCGGAACTGTCTCAACTTCCTGTCGCCATCGACCACGGCGGTGGCGGCGGGCGCTCCCGCGAGCCAGGCGCGTAAACAAGTTGGACTTCTTGCGGACGCCTGCACCCGCCTCGCGCACAGTGGGCGCCGCCGGCGGCTGCGTGGGCAAAAAATGTTCAGGCAGGAGCTGACGAAGCACATTTGACTCTTCATAGCAAAGCTTCATAATTGTATAATTGCCCATAGCAATTGCACCCATTGCAATTATATACATATATAATTGCCCATAGAAAAGCCCATTGTATAATTTCTTGTAATATTCGGTTTATAAACATTGTTAATATTCGATAAATTGATTGATTTTTTCGTGTTTCCGGGCGCGTCAACTACTTCGTCCATTAGTCCCGTTAGTGTAGTGCATGTTTTTTCTCGGGAGATGGCTGTGATCTTCCCCCGCTGAATGGTGAGATCCGGCGCCGACCTACCGTGGGCTAGTGGGGTTTCCCCCTAACCTGAACTTTCCCACCAGCGGGGCATCGCCCCGCCGGGACCAGCTCTAAGCTCTCGACCGGTCTCCCGGAATATGTGGTAGTGTAGTGCATGTTAGTGTAAGTGTGTGTGTAAGGGGAGAGGACAGGACAAGGAAGAGGAAGGACAGATCGCGCGCGCTCCGTGGTCCGTTTGTTAGGGTACTGCTCCGGCATTCGCCTGGTGTTGATCGGAGAAACCACGGAAAACTACAGATCAGTGCAGCCGGCCGCTAGAATTCTTCTTCAGACAGCGACTGAATTGGACCTACCTGGAAAGCTAATGTCGAAAATCCTGCCGCCGTCAGGATTCGAACCTAGGACCTCCCGGCCAGAGACGCTGCATCAGTTGATGGATGCACTGAGCTACCGCTCCCGGCACAAAGGCTATTCAGGCAGAAGCTGACGAAACACATTTGACTCTTTTTTAAAACAGAATTATACACTGCCATTGTATATTTTCTTGTAATATTCGGATTATAAAAATTGTTAATATTCGATAATAAATATTGTCTTTAAATATGGATTTATAAAAATTATTAATATTCGATAATTTTTTTAATTTATAAAAATTGTGCAATAGAAGTCGTACCAGAGACGGATTTTTGTCTCCAGTTACATGAATGAGTCGAATTGAATTGGTCCCAATTGGAACAATTCAACCCAATTCATACCACCGACTGCTCTGATAGGATGGTTTGCATGATTTATCCAACCAATAGCAGGCGATACTCGACGGGTTTTTGACCGCACGTGATCTTTTAATCATCATTGTTTTTTATTAGGCTCACAGTTTTTGATTGAAGCATTTTTTGGGAAAGACAAGTTAGATTCAATGTCGATGAAGTATATAGACAAAGCCTCTCTCTCTCTCTCGTCCACCAGTACCTATAATTTTATAATTTACATTCATTGCAGTTATTCTTTGATTTCATATTTATTTATATTTTTATTTTTTGTACTGTGTCCATTCCTTTCAACTTCATTGAATTCATTTATAGTTTACCCAAATTCTTCGAGTTTGTCGCCTGCTTGCGAGTGGCCTTTGGCCAACGAGATGCGCGTGCGGGCGACTGTACGTCGCCTCCTCCAGCAGCCGCGGACGCCGAGTCGACGCGAGCAACGCCCTTCGCGCCCGTGGCCCGCCCTGCCACGCCCCCTCCCGCCCCTCCCCTCCCCGCCCCCACCACCGCCTCGTCCCGCCCCGCCCCACCCCACCCCTCCACCCCCGCCCCGTCCCGCCCCCCCACTGCGCTGCGTTCCCATCCCGGCTGATCCGCCCCGCCCTGTCCCACCCTGTCCCGGCCGGCCCCGCCCTACCCCCGCCTTAACCCCCGCTGCTCCGTCCCGCCCCGTCCCGCTCCACGCCGCGCTGCGTTCCCGTCCCGACTGACCAGCCCTCCCCGCCCTGTCCCGCCCGGCCCCGCCCTACCCACGCCTTAACCCGCCCTGCTGCGTCCCGCCCCGCCTCGCCCTACCCCGCCCCGTCCCTCTCCGCCCCGTCCCACCACGCCTCGCCTCGTCCCGGCCCGTCCCGCCCCCCGCCGCGCTGGATTCCCGTCCCGGCTGACCCGCCCCGCCCCGCCCTGCTCCGCCGCCCCCCCCCCCCCCAGCGCCCCGCCGCGCGGCGCCGGGCGCGTATTGTGCCGTAGGGCGCGTCCTTTTCGCGCGGACGCTGCAGCCCTTGTGCCCGCGCCCTCCCACAGCCACTCCGCCCTTTGCCCTTCGCCCTCGCCCTGGCCGCCCTTCGCGTTCGCCCCGCGCGTTGCTCGTTACCTGTTCCAGCTAAGAAATTGGCCGAAGTTCGCCCAACGGGCGATTCCGCTCGCACGTCGTCTGGGAGGACGCGAGCGGAATTTTCACTCTGTTTTGTTGGCAGTGTAGGGAAAATAACGCGAAGGCAGATGTCCTCTTCGACTTGCTCTCTCTGCGACCGAAGCAAAATGGTCATTGTAGAAAACTCTCAATTTAAGAAATGACTGGTATGTTTGTACAATGTACGACATACCGTGTATATCCGACAGTGTAAATAACCTTATTGAACAATATATATATATATATATATATATATATATATATATATATATATATATATATATATATATACACAAAAAAAATTGTTTCTTATCTCTGGATTGTGTCACTGTCTGTAGAAAAAGGCACTGTACATATTTGCAGGAATAGGAATAAATAAGACACTTGTGCCAATTGTAAATTTTCATTATCAAATCAATAATATCAAACAGAATTAATTTAAAATGAAAACTTACTGCCTTGAACTAGTTTAATTAGCTTGATTATTGCAATCATTCATTCATTACCAGAAAGACATTAATTTCCCAAGCTTAGATATTATTGCGTCCAAATGTTGATTCCAAATTGAATTTCGTCAACTGCTCAAACACACTGATTCTCGGCGAGAGCGTAAACAATCAATTAATATTACGTAGATTCCCAGCCAGAGGTAATGTCAGGAATATATAGATAGATAATTATTATTTCTGCAGGTAGGTTTTTACAACCTGGAGGCAGAACACTACAATTTACATATTACAATTAGGAATATTAATATAATGTAACTTTAAATTATTTTAAGACAATAATAATAATAATAATAATAATAATAATAATAATAATATGATAAAAATGTTAAAAATAAAAGCAATATTAACAATAATAGAATTATCTCTACCTTTTATGGCTGACCTGCGCAATTATTTTAAATTATTGAATACTCGACTTTTGAATTACACTGCACTTCACTTCACAACACGTCACCACACTTCAATAGAATACTACTTTGAATATAATTATATATTTAATAAAGCAACATATTTATTAGTAATTAACACAAAACTAATAATAGAAATAGCAATAAAAATAACAATAATAATAGACTACTTGTTATGATAAGTCTTACTAAGTTAATAAAGTTTACAAATATAATTAGTTAATTTACTTTTAAAACTTTGAACACCTAGAGAAAAGGGTTCCAAGACTGTCGGAGGCAACTTATTCCGTTAGTCCGTTATTGCCCTATTTGTAAAGGAAAATTTTCCAACACCTGTTCTCTGCGGCCTAGACTGACTTTCGAGCTAGTGATCCCTGTACGCAGTGCGTTGCGGCACCGAACAGCGCATTCGGCTTGGTCCGCGCCTACGCCTCGCGCGGCCCTCAGTCGATGTCCAGTTGGTGACGCGCTTGGCAGTTGCCAACTTCCGGGCGGAAGTCGACGCGCCGGCCGTAGAGGGATGACCCCCCTCCCCGTTCCACGACGCCGTCCTTCGCATTTCACAGAGGTGACGCTTTTTATTACCATTTTGACCCAATGAAATTAAAGGCACCCCGACGTTGAGAGGCAGCAGGGGAAGAAGAAGAAGAAAAAAAAAGAAGAAAGAGAAGAAGAAGAAGAAGAAGAAGAAAGAGAAGAAGAAGAATGAGAAAGAGAAGAAAGAGAAGAATGAGAAAGAGAAGAAGAAGAAGATAGATAAGAAGAAGAAGGAGAAGAAGAAGAAGAAAGAGAAGAAGAAGAAACAGAAAGGGGAGAAGAAAGTTATTTTTATACAAAATTAACTATTATAATTAATTTTATAGATATGATGTCATTAATAATGAAGCAGTTATGCGTTAATTTGTACAATGTTTCGATAAAGGCTTTGGATCTTTTTCAAGTACTGAAAAGAAAATTATTATGATTATTCTGAAGGATTGTTGATTACAAGTTGCACAAATGTAGGTATTATTTCATTCCATTTGAAAAGGTGTAGAACCTTCTCTACTGCAAATACTATAACACTAAAAAACTAGGGAAAATACTATATATTCTCGTTAGATGTCGGCGTCAAATTTACAAGAGTCTTGAACATAAACTCTGAGGGGAATCTAATAATATTTATTTTTACATTAAAACATTAGAACTAAGTTAATAGGTAGGTACTTGCTATTGTCGAAACGTTGTAAAAAGTAGGGCAAAACTGATAACCGTGATAATGAATTATTAAATGTTTTTATAATAAATAACTGTATTCTATTTCATGGGATCAAAATAATAAGAAAATTTCTATTCGACAATTAAAACCTGCTAGTAATTAGGTGACGTTTGTTCGTCAAATACAGAGGTGGAGTCGACTTATTCTGGCAGCAGATGGGTTGGATCTGGGAGTCCGTCTGGGAACCTTAATGTAAATAAATATTCTGAACATTTAATATTTAGCTTTGAAAAATAACGAAAACGCTTCGTATTGAGCAGGATAGCAGCGTAGAATAACATTTGGAAACTTTCTTGAAAATATATTTTTTGTAGGAATTGTCATATGGTGTTGTTGTCGTTATTATATGAAGAAATAAATGCGGTCATCTCCGTCCACCTAGTAAATGTATTGAGCTAGCCAGCTTTCGACGGCTTTGCCGTCATCATCAGTCTCGCTGCTTTCGGCAAATTGCGGCTCAGTCTTCCGACTTTTGTAGGAAGCAGCGAGACTGATGATGACGGCAAAGCCGTTGAAAGCCGGCTATCTCAATAAAACTAATATGTTTACGAAGATGACCTCTTTTATTTCTTCAAATATATTTTGAATCATTTTATTTATTAACATACTACATTTTTAACTCAAGGTTACAGACGTATCCTTCAATTATTCCATGCCATCCCTACTGCAATTTTATGGTGCTCCGGGTCATTTTGTCTCAGCGCCACTCCTCCTCTGTCCAACGATTAATGTGCTTGCGGTGTGTGATGCGTGGGAGGGCATTATGAAGGGCGAGTAGGAGCGGGGCGACAAAGGCAACGGACAGGTTGTTACTGTGATGTCCCTGAGGCTCCTCGTCGGCGGTGGACTTTCGCGCGTGGCTGCTGCGAGCTGTCTGTCCTCGAAGGTGACGTGTGCGGTGAAGAATGACATCCCGTGTAACTACCTCCTGAGTTCATTAATTGTTTGTACAGAAAGCTTTTGTAGATCAGAACACTCGCGCGACCGGTAACCGCTAGGGAATTCCAGAGCAAGGAATAACAGTGAAAATTCTTCTTCATTTACGAACAATGATTTCAACTGCCATTACTTGCATGAATTTAAATGCAGTTTTATGTGTACGTACAGCAAGAAGGTAATTGTTAAAGGATCATTCTGAGTTCAGCATTTATTTCATATCAGTGGAGGACTATTACTTTGGCAACTGATATATGTATTTCCATATCATCTAACCAGAGCTTTTTGTTTTATCTTTACATAACCTCGTGCCGTTAATATACTACACAAAATCGAGTCGTAAAAGAGGACCGGACATAACTGCTGGATTATGGACGTGATTGTGATTAGTTTTGAAGAAAGTGAAATATTTGGTATTTTGTACATCTGTTTCGTTTCAGTCTGCCTTCTTTTAATATTATTTTATCTTCTCTCTAATTTGTTTACGTGTTTTGGGCTTCAAACGTACGTAAAGGTCTCCTTTCACAGAAAGAAAATTTAGTAAATTATTTCATCAGCTTTCAATCGCTGCTAGCTTTGCAATTTTGTCTTACGAAATGAAGTTTATTTATTTACTATTTGAAGAGTCCTCAAAGGTTCCTGAAGTCATTGAGACGCCCCAGATAATCTAATGTGCAAATGATGAGGTAAATAATGAAGGAGAAAAAACAATAAATATCAAGGGAAAATAGAAAACTCCGAGAGAACCTCCCGTGAGCTCACTTAGCACACCACATATTCAAAATAGATTGACCACAGATAAAACAGGACCCAGCTGGAAGGGATTGTCGCTAACTATAACCCCACAAACCCCTCGCGCGAAAGGAACTGATCGTCAAGACGTATTGTGGTAAAGGTTATGAATTGTGGTCATGAAAAATTCGTTGAAAATGTGAGGTGACATAGCATAACGGCCAGCTCGCATGTTTTCCAACTCTGGAAATTGAAATTCAAATCTCGATTACTTCTCCAGGAATTGGTAATTGTTAAAGTGCACTCGCGGTAGGTTTGCTTCGTGTTCTCCGGGATTCTCGCGTCTAGTTCCGCCATTTTCTGGTACTTATTCTCATTATTCACACCACCTTCGTATCATCCTCATCATCATTAAATCACATCTCACGTGCAAAACCGGAGAGGTCCGAAGGCGACAGAGTCGAGTTAGATACACAACAACGGCCATTGTGCTTGCCTTCCCAAACTTGCGTCAAATAAATGACTACATAAAATTGGAAGAAAAACGAGTACTTTACAAAGTCTATCTAATGTTCTTGCTTCTTTCGTTCGAGCCACTGGTATACTGAGAGGTGTGAAGAGTGAAGTGAAAAGACTGATAATTTATTTATTTTTTTCCATGTGTTTCGTCTGTCACTTGGTCTGGTACCTTGTTCTCAGATGTTTGGGATAAACAGTATATGCAAACTTATGTTTGTTATGAGCAAGGTCTACCAAAGTGACAGCTTCATATTTTCTTATACAACCTGCCTCTGTGTGAATTGAAGTTGAACGACGCAAGTTTGTTTGCTGCCCGTTATAGAAGTACAATAACAGCGTTGAAATGTGTGCAAAATTTTGAAAATTAAATCTTCCTAATACACGAATACAATTTAGCATGTCAAAATGAGTAAGTCTTCTGCATGAACTTTAATGTTTTTTGGGTTTTAAATTAGAGCAAAAGTACACGATTATAGCCTTTATAAATTGTCAACAAGATATTGAATATTCCCACTTTTATCGGTAATGATGTATGAGATTACATAAATTTTATGTTTTACTTTGTCTTTTTACGTAACATTAAACACTAATAGTTTGCCAGAAGAACAATTTAATGTAACACGATTCTTTCCACTCCAACAAATGCCACTTCTTCTCAAATTTAGAAACATAAGTTCCCAAAACACTTCCTTGACATATTACACAGCCTCTATGTGTCTCTATATATTTTTTTGTTACTAATTTCTTTTACAATTCGACCACTACTATGTAGAATCTAGATATACTACTCAGAATGTAAATTTAAAAATTACACTCTCTCCTGCTCTTTTCAATATCTGAATTTAGGACTATATCCATATCGATTTAGATGATGCGAACCAAATGGAAAGAGCAGATAAGAAACCATTTTATATTAGAAGGCCTAGAGTAGGACACTATATGAAGGCTTTATTCAGGAAGATGATCAGTTGTAGTTATTAATTACTCAGCTATTGATTAAATACAAAATATGAAAAATTACTCCATGCATGAAACCGAATTAATGACATTCCTAGGTAGGTCCATCGTGATCCAAAATAAATGTGTGTTTTATTGAACGAATTCATCTAGAAGGTTTAGTTTTCATTAAATCGTAGAATGATTGATTGATTGATTTCTAGTGATTTTGAGCGCGTCAACTGCTAAGGTCATTAGTCCCGTAAGTGTAGTGCATGTCATATTCTCACTCCTTACTTACACAAACTTACACTCTCGTGTAATACACTATTACCTTGTACCTATTACTTGACCAATCGATAGCGTCGCGCTTGTCCCGTCCGGGGCGGTGTTCCGCTGATGGGAGATAACTAGATGTGGGAAACCCCACTAGTCGACGGTATGTCGGCGCCGGATCTCGCCATCCAGCGGGGGAAGATCACCGCCATCTCCCGCGAAAAAACATGCACTACACTAACGGGACTAATAACCAAAACAGTTGACGCGCCCGGAAACACGAAAAAATCAATCAATCAATCACTAGTAATAAATCAATCAATTTAGCAATTAGTGAAAACCAAAGTCATGTAGATGAATTCGTTCAGAGGATCACACCTTTATTTGGATTACAGTGAACTTAACTAACCCCCGGAATCATCAATCAATCAAATCAATTAATCCGTTTAAGAAATACGCTTGACGCGCCACTGATCACACCGATCCCAAAGAAGCGCACATTGCGTGAAGCTAGGTGAAAGCTTTCCCAGCAGGCCACTTGCGCCTGTGTTTACTGCTGCTGCATCTGTTGGGGGCGGCGGGCGCCCGAGGCGAGCAGCCGGCGCGAGAATCCGCGCGCTGCACGCGGGCGCCGGAAACAGCCGGATTTCCGGTCCCGCTCCGGGCGCCGGCGCTCCCCACCCCCAGCACGGCCATTGTGCGAGCCAGACCCGGACTCACCCCCTTCCCCCGCGGCCACGCCCCCCGCCCGCTAGACTCACACTGGGCGAAATGGGCCGAAAAGACAACGCTTTGACGAGCGAAGAAAACGACCGGGTGTTTTTCAAAATAAATACTTACACAATACAGGTTTTATTAGAAAGTCTTGAATAATAATTATGAGCGAGTTTTCTTCTTTTTTTCCAAGGGCTTTTATCCAGCCGACAGCCGGTTGCCTTTACGTCCCGAAGGGACGCATATTCGACCATACACTAGACACCAACACACTTGCGGGCTCCTCTGATCTGGGGTCAGCAGAACGCGAGGCCCTCCGCGACAACACACACATAGTCAAGGGACAAACAGCCATGCCCAAGGCGGGACTCGAACCCGCGACCCTTCGACCGAAGCGCTGAGTCGGTACTGGCTCTTAGCCACCTCGGCCATCCAGGTCGGCTTTCTTCTTTTTACTTTCTCATATACGTACGTATATTCGGAGAAATATACGTAGTATAGAGAAAGTTATGTAATGCTGAGTGAAAAACGGTGGATTTTTTTTCTTTATGGGCAGATAACGAAATGAAATAGTTTCAAACCACTATTATAATTTTAAACAATTGAAATTTTTCATAAAACTACAAAATATATTGTATAAAAAAATAAAATCTCTTGTAATAAAGTTATTAAAAACTTATTTAACTTAATTAATCTAATAGTTGATATGAGATAGGGACTTTGCTCAGTACGAATTGCAAATTAAAACATTAAGAAACAAAGAAAGATAAAAGAAAAGGAAGGGTAAGAAAAGAATGACCTGGTATCATTTCTTATGTTGTTTTATTATTGCATTCTTACCGGATACATATTCCTATTGCAGTAATGTCCTACTTTTTGTATTGGTATTTAGCCATTATATGTTCCGTAAAAGGCAATTGGCCTCGGCGTCATTAGATCCCAGGTTCCTAGTAGGTCACCCAACCAGGAACCCGGGAAATCTCGAATTCTCTTAACCTTTGAGACTTTACGTACTCAAGAGATTTGGCTAGCGACGCCGGCTTTGCGGCCGTAGTCTTTCAGTAGAACCAACCCAGCATTTGCCTTGATGACCGAGCAAAAGCACGAAAACCCCGGACAGGATGGCCGCCACGGGGTCTGAACCCGGGCCTCCCGAATGCTACGCCCTGAGCCACTTCGCTCGGCGTAACGTTCTTAGACACCAATAATACGGAGAGAAAGTATGCAGGAAGAAGAAATTTTTCGAAGAAACATGACTTTTTCTTTTAAATTGTTGATTGATTGTTAGTGATTCAGGGCGCGTAACTACTGAGGTCGGTAATCCCGTAATCATGATTTCATCGGGAGGTGGCGAGGGCCTTCCCCCACTGTATAGCGAGATCTGGCGCCGACATACCGTCGTCTAGCGGAATTTTCCTTTGTATCCCACCAGCGGGGCACAGCCCCAGCCGGGACAAGTTCAAGTTCCCCGACCGGTCTCCCAGCATGTCTGGTAGTGTAGTGCATGTTAGTGTAAGTGTGTGTGTGTGTGTGTGTGTGTGTGTGTAAGGGGTGAAGATAGAACCAGGAAGATGAAGGAAAGATCGCGTGCGGTTCGTGACCCGTTTGTTAGGGTACTGCTCTGGCATTCGCCTGGTGATTATCGGAGATACCACGGGAAACTAACGATCAAAGCAGCCGGCCGCTAGAATTCTCCTCCAGACAGCGATTGAGTTCGACGTAGCTGAAAAGCTAGTGTCGAAAATCCTACCGCCGTCGGGACTCGAACCTAGGACCTCCCAGTCAGAGGCACAGCAGTGACATCAGTTGGTGTACTGACCCACCGCTTCCGTGTTTCAAATTGTTTTAAGGTACAATTTTTGTGGGTTTGAATGCTTGTTTTGGGCTTTGATCCCACTGTGCTAGCCCCCCGCCTGGGCTCGTCCTCACTGCTTGCCGGCGTCCACGAATCCTCTCCCGGCGCCCGGCCCGCCTTCCTCGTATAGCCCCGTCCTCAACACCACGCTATCTCTCCGCGCCTCAGACGCATTCAATACTTGGGGACAATGGTTAAGCGTAGTGCTCCCTTACACAGGGTTCCTCACATGGACGTCTGTTACGACGAGCATTTGAACAAAGTATACAGATAGTCATAAAGAGTTTAACGCTCGCTGGAGGAGTTTGGATGAGTAATTCGTAAGTTGTGAAATTCATGCTCCAGTTTGACTATGAGGGTGTTCTGTTTCCATATGCCAGATTTTTATTGTAGGGTCAGAATTTTTCGTTGATCTATAATAACTGTTACTATTGCGAGGTTTCAACATTGTCAATTAAATAATAATAATAATAATAATAATAATAATAATAATATTGAAAATAACAATAGAAATGTTGGCAATGGCAATTAGCCTTACAATAATTCATTAACGAATAGAAATCTATACCATATAAATTGTTCATCATTTTTATTTATCTTACCTCACGTACAACTTTGCAGAGGGTTGTTACTGTACTCCCCTTATCTTACATTGTGCCGATCTTGGCCTATATTCTACGAAATATTTGTGTGAGAATACTTTCAACACAATTTCTAACTTTCAGATACTCAGTAGATGTGAAATACTGACAATTTGTGTGAAAAAATGTTAAAAACTAACTTGTTATTAAAACGTGATATGATATTCAAGATGCATCATTCTTACATATGATTTCAGACGTGATTTTTTTATACAGTGATTACAGACGTGATTACAGACGTGATTTCATGATAGTCAGATTCTAAAAAAGTATTATAATTTTGTGTTCCTCTGACAATAATACAGAAATCGGATTCTTTTTTAAGATTGACTGAATTGGAAATGTGATCTTTTGACATTTCATGTCTTGTATAACTTTTGATAAAATTTTGCTTGTCAAAATATCCATCTCTATTCGAAGTACTATCCTAAATTGACATGACCAACAATAACGCTTAGCTGTAACTTCACTACTTTTAGCTATTTTTGTGAATCATACCTATTGAATTTTGTTGCGTTTTTCTCGACTGAACGATGTCCAACCGAACTCAACATAGGAGTAAGTTAAACATTGACCAAATCTCTCTTTTCTATATCGTTAAGACGAAAACACTGTGTACGTAATAGTTTATTCACTGTATCTGCCATAATGTTAACGTGAAATCAAATTTAAATATAAAAAGTCAAGTCACACTAATAATATGCAGCATACAAATTTAAAATGAAAAAATAAATACCGTAATTGTCGGTATATAAGACGCATTTTTTTCCATTCAGTAACTTGTGGAAAAACAGGATGCGTCTTATACAAGGGATGGGAATTTTTGTAACTCTTTGAATGTTTAGTATATAGTATCAAAAAAATTACATTTTTCAACAATGAAAAACAGGTATTTGTATTTCTACAAAATTGATTATTACAGAAGCTAAAAGTATTGCAAGAAAAAAGAATGCTGAAAATTTCGTTGGTCCAACGTCATGGTGTGGAAAATTTATGAAAAGGCACGATATTTTCATGCATACTAGAAAATATATCATATAGACTCCCGTCGGAATATGAAGAAAAGATCATTGCTTTTGACAGGTCACGATTTTCATTCCTTTAAAAATAAAAATCAAGAATAAAATTTAACACGAGAGAATGAAGCCTTTCTTGAAAATAGGAGTGCGTCTTATACACCGGCAATTACGGAATTAATTTTTTCATTTTAAATTTGTATGCTGCAAATTATTTGTGTGACGACATTTTATATTTAAATTTGATTTTACGTTAACATTATGACAGATATAGTTAATAAACTATTACGTACACCGTGTTTTCGTCTTAACGATATAGAAAAGACAGATTTGGTCAATGGTTAACTTACTCCTATGTTGAGTACGGTTGGACATCGTTCTGTCGAGGAAAACGCAAGAAAATTCAATTGGTATGATTGATATGATTCAAAAAAATAGCTAAAAGTAGTGAAGTTACAGCTAAGCGTTATTGTTGGTCATGTCAATTTAGGATAGTACTTGGAATGGAGATGGATATTTTGATGGTACTTCCGGAATAATAATCACTTTCTCCGCTTCTTAACTCGTCAACAAAACAGTAAAAACACACAACGCGTTTTCCGTGTGAGTAGAAATCGGAATCTTCCGTGGTCTTCCATAGTCTTTCGTGCTGGCAGGCAGAAATAGAATTCGCTGGCTTACGTACAACGCGCCTGCGCAAATATGGATACAGCATGCTGCAGTCCCACGTTCACAACAGGGCCTTTTCTCAGAATACGGACCGGGAGCGGTAGCTCAGTGCATCAACTGATGTCACTGCAGCGCCTCTGACCGGGAGATCCTAGGTTACACTCCCCACGGCGGCAGGATTTTCGACACTAGCTTTCCAGCTAGGTCGAATTCAGTCGCTGTCTGGAGGAGAATTCTAGCGGCCGCCTGCTCTGATCGGTAGTTTTCCCTGGTTTCCCCGATCAACACCAGGCGAATGCCGGAGCAGTACCCTACCAAACGGGCCACGGACCGCGCGCGATCTGTCCTTCCTCTTCCTTGTCCTATCCTCTCCCCTTACACACACACTTACTCTAACATGCACTACACTACCACATATCCCGGGAGACCGGTCGGGTGCTTAGAGCTTGTCCCGGCTGGGGCGGTGCCCCGCTGGTGGGAGAGTCCTGGTTAGGGGGAAACCCCACTAGCCGACGGTAGGTCGGCGCCGGATCTCGCCATTCGGCGGGGGAAGATCACCGCCATCTCCCGAAAAAAACATGCACTACACTAACAGGACTAATGACCATAGCAGTTGACGCGCCCGGAAACACGAAAAGTCAATCAATCAATCAGAATACGGTGCGAAGTCAGGCCCTGCCCAAGCGTGTCTACCCTGAGAGGTGCAAGCAAGCGCATACTATCTCTGCGGGAAGACACGAGAGAATTTGCATGGCACACGGGCTGTTAGAAAACGCTTGAAATGGAAATATGGTTCATGACACGATAATTAAATGTTCATTATACATTTCCAGATGAATAATACGCCATATTAAAATTGTAAGAATCATTTAATTTTTTTATTATTATAAACTGTATTAAACTAGGACAACTTCTTCAGGGTAGGCAGTGCTTAACTTGCCTACCCTAAGGAGCCGCCACTGAACAACAGATTCAATTGAAGTATACTTAGAAAATGCCTGTTCAACTCAGTGACCAACGGAGTGTCCATGATATCGATCTCTCTTCAGGTCGGAAATTTGCCCAACAGCTGCTGCATTTCTCCCCTTTAATATCTTCCTCCGTAATCTGGCTTTCATTAGACAAAGAAATAAACAGTCTCCCCATCAACAGTCAACAATATGTATTCCCCCACTTTAATATTCGCACCGCTGCGTTCTATGTTTAATGGGAGGTCGCTGTAGTCACCCCCTTTGCATCTTTCTGTCTGAAAATGCTCCCTCCTAACAACTGAAAAGCCATGAGGATAATTAATTGATTGATTTTTTCGTGTTTCCGGGCGCGTCAACTGCTTTGGTCATTAGTCCCGTGAGTGTGGTGCATGTTTTTTTTCTCGGGAGATGGCGGTGATCTTCCCCCGCTGGATGGCGAGATCCGGCGCCGACCTACCGTCGGCTTGTGGGATTTCCCCCTAACCAGGACTGTCCCACCAGTTGGGCACCGTTCCAGCCGGGACAACCTCTAAACGCCCGACCGGTCTCCCGGAATATGTGATAATGTAGTGCATGTTAGTGCATTAGTAGTAGTGCATTAGTAGTGCAGTAGTGCATTATAGTGCATGTAGTGCAGTGCATTTAGTGCAAGTAGCATTTATTTATTAAATTATGAAACATTTATTAAAGGTGAAGAGGCACCCCTTCATGGTCTATAATCACACCTTGTGACTGTAATGAAATTGAACTCCTTGTAATTAATTTTGTTATGAATATGGTAAAATTTACATCACAATTACAATGTAAAGTCGAATATTTGCAGATTGAAACGCACCTGAAAGCAACATGCGAAGATACTATTGGTTCTTCAAGAAATTTCAAAATCACTTAACGAAAATTTATTACTTGAATTTACTCTTAATTTTTAAATTTTATGAGATGTGTTTAAGTATCAAGCATAAGTACTACATTAAAAAACTATGTTGAAACATCTTTTTTGTGGTGGAGTGGGCAGGAACCAATTGTAAATTTATTTTAAATCAAAATGATTTTTCAAACGTTTTACTTTATTTTGCTTTTTTCTTGTCTTGTTCGAAAATACTGCTTTGTTTCAGAGAACAGCTATTACAATATGAAATTTGTACTTTTTTGTGATTACGTAAAATGATATTAAAAGTGGTTGAATTTAAGAAGTAACACTATGAAATGCCAACGTGTTTGTTGAGCCCAATTCAAAGGTTCCTCAGATTTGGAACTTGTCATTGGGTTATTATATCCTAGTAACATGCTCTTCAAACAAAAAAAGATTGAAAAAAACATTTTAGTAAACCACCGATGATACAGTTCATGATTTATAATAATTAATTTTCGTTTAAACAGCTCTCCAATTACATACATTTAGAATTTTATAGGAAGTTTGTGAAGATGTTATACACCAATTGTTTACTGCCTTTCTCATCAAAACTTAATTTAACGTAAAGCACAATCTTTCTCACCGTCGCTCACTCGTAATTCAGCCTCACTGACACGGAAAGCTCCTCAGCATCACAATATTCCTCCGCAGATATCACTCTCTCCTCCCCCTAGCTGGCCGCGTCCGTGAGCCAACTCCGGTGCAATTTCCGATCGCTGGCTCCTCGCGGTTTTACGCCACCGATTTCCTCTCGGTTTCTGCTAATGCCCCCGGCCCGCCACCGGGTTTACGCGTAGGGAACGCATTGCGGGGGCCCAGGGCCCGCATTAACCCCCCTGCCCCCCCTCTCTTCCAGCTCTCACCTCTCGTCAAGCACTGGTGGCTGCTCGACTGCACTTCATGACGTCATCGTTCCGCCCGCACCGCCCCCGCACCGCCCCCGCACCGCCCCCGCACCGCCCCCGCACCGCCCCCGCACCGCGCCCGCACCCCGCGTGTGACTCACGCGGGATAAGGCAGTAAACAAACGCCCCTCCCCGCCCTTACTCCCCCGCCCCTACTCCCCCGCCCCGCGCCAATTTGGGGGAAGCCCCGAGCGGTCTGGGGCGCTGTAGGTCACATCCTTCGACCTTCCGGCCGAAGGGCATTCGAAAAGAAATAGTCTACAATGATTTTATTTCACCATCTTGAACATGAAAAAAATTCTCGAAACTGAATTGTTTACGAGTACGTATTTTGAAACGGTTTCAAGGCATATTGACTCGTTTTGTGCTCTTTCTTTTAAGAAACAAGTCAATTGTGTTCAGTTCTTTTTTTGTTAATCTGTATAATCCAGCTAAATAGCAAGTTAAAGAAACAATGCAATGATTGAAGCATGAGATGATATTCATGTCAACGTCATTCAGTTTTTCTCCATATCCTACCCTGTAAATATATGCAAATGACATGAAGCACGTTATGATAGGATAGATTACAATTTAATTTTTTAAAGGTTCCAATTATTTCTTATTATTGAAATATTTTTGTACGGACTTTATAACTATGGATCTATTCTGTTCATCAATAAAGCTGATCCTTGAAAGTAATCAATTCAAGTCGTGTACCTCTACCAAGATATTTTTGAAAATGATCACCATGTATCTCTTAAGTACCAGGTTGGATCGTGTCTCAGCTTCCAGCCTTTGAGTTTAATATATTTTCGCATAATCACAATTTTTAAACAATACGTGACGTTTCAGAACTAACACGAACTTCTTCTCAGTATAATTGCATGCAAGAAGATTCGTCATGTCATTTTGTAATCAAACATGTTTTAAAATTACATTTTCTCAAAAGTTTTATAGCCATGGTATTTTATTGCTATTAGATTATTTGGGACTAACGAACAAAAAACTACCACTAAACGTTGGTCATATTTATTTAGAGAAGTAATAGAAGCACTTTTGATTAATTATATCTTCATTTTAATATATTTCATGCAGTGCATCACACAAAGAAAATATTACAGTGAAAATATGAAAATATTTTTCATTGTTAATTTTTTAAACTTTTTTATTGAATAAATTATTTAATATTTTTCTAAAAGTAGACCGTAATATTATGTATCTTAGCAATATTCCGTTAGTTCAAGGGGTCAAACACGATGGGTTAGAATTTCTCCAAAAATACCTTAACATAAACGGATTTCAATTTAAATCACTTATAAATAACCATATGGGTTCGTTGCTGAAACACTGTCACCTGCATCATCTTCTTTTAATACGCTGTATTGATAAAGATCGCATTAACAACGAAGTCATTAGCGACGAAGTTATTTACTGTAGAAGTTTACAAGACAAGTATACCATAACATGACAAGTAAGTTTACGTAACAAGAATACCATAACATGAGTAAGTTTATATAACACGGATACCATAATACGACAAGTACGTTTTCATAATGTTTCAGCTAGGTCGAATTCAGTCTCTGTCTGGAGGAGAATTCTAGCGGCCGGCTGCTCTGATCGGTAGTTTTCCGTGGTTTCTCGGATTAACACCAGGCGAATGCCGGAGCAGTACCCTACCAAACGGGCCACGGAACGCGCGCGATCTGTCTTTCCTCTTCCTTGTCCTATCCTCTCCTCTTACACACACACACTGACACTAACATGCACTACACTACCACATATTCCGGGAGACCGGTCGGGAGCTTAGACCTTGCCCCGACTGGGGCGGTGCCCCGCTGGTGGGAGAGTCCTGGTTAGGGGGAAACCCCACTAGCCGACGGTAGGTCGGCGCCGGATCTCACTATCCAGCGGGGGAAGATCACCGCCATCTCCCGAGAAAAAAACATACACTACACTAACGGGACTAATGACCAAAGCCGTTGAAAACACGAAAAAATCAATCAATCAATTTTCATAATGTCATTATACAAGTTTATTTCTTTCAACAACTGCACCCGCTTCATCTTATCTTTGCCTTGTGAGAGGGCAAGCCCGAAGGCCCAGTGTGGAATCCACGCCCAAGCAATCCAAGCCCAAGCCAAATCCAAGCCCAAGCCCAAACTCAATCCAAGCCCAAACTCAATCCAAGCCCAAGCCCAATCCAAGCCCAAGCCCAATCCAAGCCCAAGTGTGAAATCCACGATACCTCGCTTCACGCCCACTGTGCAAGGGCAGTCTCGTCGAGAAGGCAGCGGCGTGGTCGAGGGAGGGGGCGGAGGGGACGGGCCGAGGAGGAGTGAGGAGGGGGTGGAGGGGTAGGGGGTAGGGGAGGGGGGCGCCAGCGAAGGCGCGGGGCTGCATTGTCATTCACGCAGCGTTCTCGGAGTTTGCGGGAACCTGCCCGGCCCGAAGACGTTCGCCCCCTTTTCTTCATCCGCTGTTTGTCCGAAGGCCGCGAATCGGTTCTTTTTAGAGCGGAGTCCCGCATGCACTTCGGATTTTGCCTGCTTTATGTTTTCGCCACTTTCGGTAAGTGATAAACGAGGCCCAGGAAGGGTTGGATTTTTATTACATCTGACAATATTTACTGCTTTTAAGTTTGTTCATTGATACCGTTCATTGTTGTTCTTTATTATATTAAGTTTCTTCATTGATACTTACCGATCAAAATGTACCTTTTCTTTACATAAAAAACAATCAAATTATACAATGCAACGTTTGTTGATCGTAAATTTTTCGATGTGTTTAAATACTTTATTGCCCTAATTTGAGTTGCAAAATGTTCTATCACAAATGTTTTAACAGTTTTCTTGCGAATTAAGTAATCTCATTATTCACTTAAACGTAGCTTTCCAGAAAGATAAATTTTGTTGTAAGGAAAATAAATTTTATTTTGGTACGGACAGAAGAGTTGCTTGCACATGTTACACCAATCTGACTGTCAGGTGGGAACAGTTTATTGTTAAGAAGCTAGTATTGTGAGGTGATATTTGTACTGAAATATGGTACATACTTCGTGCTATCTCTTTAGAAATGAGTTCTCGCAAATATTTGAATAGCTCAAACTTGGCAAGTTATTCTGTTGTGGCAACGGAGACTTTGTGGTAATCCATGATAAATTATCCGGGATACAGGAGATACCAAGCCACAATAGTAGACAAATAAATGTACTTATCAGAAAATTCAGCCATACACGTGCCATATATGGGAAAAATTTCCTGAAACAAGTAAATTTATTTGCATACTACTGTGGTTTGATATCTTCTATATCCTATATAATTTATATTGGCGAGTTATATTCTGTGATAACTACATAATTGCTAAGTAAAGGCAAGACCTTAATAGTTTCGTGAAGATGACTACTAATCATAGATCCGCCTACATGAGACTTGGTGATGAAGACTGGGCACCGCAGAAGGTACGCTGAATGTGTCTAGTAAGAGTGAGATGCAAAATGGAAAGGAGAAATTAATGCTTTTACGATTTCAATGATTTTGAGAGAGTCACAAAGTCAGATACATAGCCGTTTTTTTATATAGTTAACGATGATTTTATTACATGGGAGTTTTTTTGATTTTTTCTCCCTTTCAAAATTCAAAATTTATTGCTTATTTATCCTTGAAAATCGATTTTATTACATGGGAGTTTTTTTGTTTGTTTTTTCTCCCTTTCAAAATTCAAAACTTAAGTAGTATATGATTTAGTGTAGGGATCACAGAATTTTGAAAATGTGCACACAATTCACTTTTCCCCATAGTCCGTCATACGCAGTTTTTAACTGTTTTTTGACGTAAATAAATAAATAAATAAATAAATAGATGAAGGCGTTATCAG
Organism: Teleogryllus occipitalis; assembly: GCA_011170035.1. Taxonomy (NCBI): domain Eukaryota; kingdom Metazoa; phylum Arthropoda; class Insecta; order Orthoptera; family Gryllidae; genus Teleogryllus; species Teleogryllus occipitalis. The sequence goes on along the minus strand of BLKR01007213.1, from coordinate 12,537 downwards.
AACAAAAAAGAAAGATAACGCGAATTTGTCACTCTTTTATTTCCCTCTACTATTCTATAAGTATCTCAGGTTATTGAGAGCACCTCAAAACGGCACATGTTAAGGTGTAATATCAAGGAAGTTATGATTCATCCCTCTTTAGAAAGAAATTAAGTGAAATCAGCGAAGAAGGGATATTAAATTGTACAATACTTGGGTTTTTCTAACGTGGTGGCTGGGGGTAGTGTCTCCAAAATGGAATTCGGCACAGCTTTTTAAGTCATTCTTAGTCCCGCCTCAAGATATCGTATGATTGCGACCGCATCAAGCAGTGCTGCAGTTCAAGCGACTGTAGCGGCAGGACTGAGAATGACGCGGAAAGTCGTACCGAATTCCATTTTGCAACCACTACCCTCAGCCGCCACGCAGGAAAAACTCAAGTATATACCGAAGAAGGGATATTAAATTGTAATATACCCTATGAATTTTGTTTTCGTAATGATTAACACTTTATGTGAATAAATGTCATTGTCCATTATCACGCTGTGCATTTTATTTCTAGACAGTTTTACAATCACCCACTTTAATTTTCTTTAAAATAAAATATTTTTCTTGTTAAAACAATGCAATTTTAGTAAAATCTTTAAACGTAATTTATACAAAAGCCTTTCGTGAAACAGATAAATCAAAATCAGATTTGAAATCAGCATGAAAAACACTTCACAGATCTTCATACTGACATAAAACATTTGCCAAATGTTATTAATTGTAGCATAGTGTTACGATTCGGTTCCAATTTTTCTGAAACTCGGGAGATACTTGGCATGTTTGACTCGAGACTGTTATTTAGTGTCATGATCCCACTGCAGTTATTGCAGCTTTTTGAAGCTTTCTTCAAATGTAACTAAAAACGTTCATTTTGTAACTTGATTTGATCCCCATCCCCAAAAAAGTTAAAATATGAAAATGAGATCGTAATTATTTGGCTCTGATGTGAAGTTATGTCAGAATATTTTATTTGTTGCGATTAGTAACTACAATTAACGTTAACCATTGCCCTATGTAATTGTTACGATTTTCTCTGAAATATTTATGTTCACGAATAAGTACTTGAAACAAATATTTCGCTGAAATTGGAACATCATAAAGAGGCGTCGTTAAATTGGATTGTCATCGTACTACTTCTGTCTTCTACATATATGCCGTAAAATGAAAAACAAAATGGGGTTTGGCGACCGAATGAAATCGACAGCTAATAAACGTTAGCGGGAGGTTTTTAAAAAATTTATTTAGAAGTCTTGCATTTAATAGTACGTGCTCACGGAAGATGACATTGATGATAACATTAATTTCCAATCGGGGCGCACTGGCAATCACTTTATCGCACGAGGCATGCGTGTTCGCAAATCGCGCACAAGGGCAGCATTTGGACAACGGGCGTCGATCCATTTTAGCCCCAATCGCGAGCCTTTAACGCCATCGTGAGCGCGTTGCGTCATAAAGCTGCCGTTTAAACGCGCAGTAAATAAACGGCCTTCTCGCCTTGCCTCGCGGCGTAATAAAACCGCTTCCACAGGTGAAGTATGAAATTGAACCGCCCTGCCACCGCGCTGGAAGCCTTGCAAGCCTCTTCTGACTGCGAGCTTGAACTGCAAGCGGGATCAACCCTGCATGTCGGGGTGATAAGGGGATGTGTATCAAATTGTAGTTCAAGTCAAGGGGAGAGGTTATAGGGTCGTGCCCTGTCAGTTAAAAAATGTACAGAATTCTTTAAAAGAACGTTAAAAAATTATAAATGTGTTCAAGCAAAATAATGTTATAATCTTACTTTAATATTATTAAAAACTGATTAATTTTGAGTTAATGTTTCAATTGTTTAATAGAGATTAAATTCAAAATATTTCAGGAATGAAAAAATCTAATAAAAATATTTTAAATAACGTATATAGTTTTTTTAATTGTATATAAATTAAAACATTCACATTTATGTACGATAGTAAGGGTAAGATTTGGAGGAGTCGGGGTGGCAGAGGTAGAAGGTGAGGGTTACGGGGGAAGGGTTGGGGGAGGGGCGGGTTGGCCGGGCAGATCTCTCTGCAGCCAATAAGCGGCGTCCGCGCTCCGCGCTGGAATCTTTACGAGGTTGCGGCGGAGGCCGGCGCCTCTGGCATTGTCCCGCGCGGCCGCCTTCGCCTCCGCCGGGGCAGAGTCGACTGCTGAGAACACGGCTGCCCACGCAGCTCAAGGCTGCATCACGGTCACAAAAGGGTGATCAAGTTTTGATGGATTGATTACTGATTGCGGGGCGCGTCAACTACCGAGATCATTAGTGCCGTAAGTGTAGTGCATGTTTTACTTGTGAGGTGGCGGTGATCTTCCCCCGCTGAATGGCGAGATCCGGCGCCGACCTACCGTCGACTAGCGGGATTTCCCCAACCAGGTATCTCCCACCAGCGGGGCACCACCCTAGCCGGGACAAGCTCGAAGTCCCCGACCGGTCTCCCAGCATGTCTGGTAGTGTAGTGAATGTTAATGTAAGTGCGTGTGTAAGGGGAGAGGATAGGACAAGGAAGAGGAAGGAAAGATCGCGCGCGGTCCATGGCCCGTTTGTTAGGGTACTGCTCCAACATTCGCCTGGTGTTGATCGGAGGAACCACGGAAAACTACCGATCAGAGCAGCCGGCCGCTAAAATTCCAGCCTCTACAGGCTTGGTGATTAATCGGAATGTGATAGCTCGCTCGAAGTTCTTTCCCAAACAGAAAGTGTATGTGTATGTCATACGAAAAATGAGTCAAACCGTTATGTGCATCGTATCCTGAGCCTTTCTTCCAAATGTTGAGAAATGAGCGTAATTACGGCAATTTCCAACCGGACACTGCAACTGCACAACCGCTTCAGTTTCCTTAAGAGTTTATAAGCCGTTTGTAGAAACAGAATTTTCACACGTGGTGTGTTCCATGCAACTCTTCTGATCTGACTCTCTACCATTTGTTTCTTTGAGGATTCCTGAAAGATCGCATATACGCGACAAATTCTCCCACGGAAGAAGAATTACGGCACAATATACAGGAACAGATCTCTTCCATACCACAGGACATCCTTTACTGAGTGAATCAGAACTTTGTGTAGGCAATGTATCAGAACCGCGGTGGGCATTTCCAGCATCTACTATAACAAGAGTATAATTTAATCTTTTCGGTAGGGAAAGTAACCTTCCCCCTTCGGGGAGAAAAAAATCCATTCCATAAATACAACATGCACTACACTAACTTACTCAAGTAATGACCAAAATCCGGAGTGACCAAAACCAAAAACACTAAGTACTAATTCTATTAATCTCTCCGCTGGGTAGAAAAAATTTATAAACTGGGTAATACAATTTATCAAACCCCATCGCTTTTCCACCAGACTATTCTTTTCATAACTCTCCATGCTCATAAACATTCACATAATCAAAATTACCATGAAAATTACTCAACAAAATTACCTTTCGAACTCCCCAAAAATCCGGGGTGACCAAAACAAAAGCACTAAATACTAACACGTTCAATCTCTCTGCTGGATAGGAAAATTTTATAAACTGGGCAATAAAATTTATAAACCCCATCGCTTTTCCACCAGACTAGTGTTTTTGGTCTTGGTCACCGGATTTTTGTAGACTAAGAAAGGTAATTCTGAGTAATTTTGATGGTAATTTTGAGTATGTGAATTTTTATGGGCATGGAGAGTTATGAAAAGAATAAATACTAACTCGTTCAATGTCTCCGCTGGGTAGGAACATTTTATAAACTGGGCAATAAAATTTATCAAACTCCATCGTTTTCCCACCTGACTATTCTTTTCATAACTCTCCATGCTCATAAAAATCCACATACTCAAAATTACCATCAAAATTACTCATAAAAATTACCTTTCGAAGTCCCGACCCATGACTAAGATTTCTGACACTCAAACGCGAGCGAGACAACGTGCTTTCAGCTTCTCGCCTCGGAGATCCGCTCCCGCGATCTGCTCGGTGAGCCGAGCCCCGTCGTCCCGCCCTGAGAGCCGATCAGCGCCGGCGGTCGCCGCCAAGCAAGTGCAGGTTGTGCTAAACCCTCCGGGAGCGCCGCTTACCGTAATCCTCGGTAAATATTGAAGCGGATGGGGCTTCCGCAGGCCTCCTTAGAATCGCTCGCTCCACCGCTCGCTCTTGTCTTCAGTGTCGGTTTCCGCTGGTCGTACTGGGAGTGGTAGCTCAGTGCATCAACTGATGTCACTGCAGCGCCTCTGACTGGGAGGTCCTAGGTTACACTCCCCACGGCGGCAGGATTTTCGACGCTAGCTTTTCAGCTAGGTCGAATTCAGTCGCTGTCTGGAGGAGAATGCTAGCGGCCGGCTGCTCTGATCGGTAGTTGTCCGTGGTTTCTCCGACCAACACCAGGGGAATGCCGGAGCAGTACCCTAACAAACGGGCCACGGACTGAGAGCGATCTTTCCTTCCTCTTCCTTGTCCTATCCACTCTCCTTACACACACACTTACACTAACATGCACTACACTACCACATAATCTGGGAGACCGGTCGGGAGCTTAGAGCTTGTCCTGGCTGGGGTGGTGTCCCGCTGGTGGGAGAGTCCTGGTTAGGGGGAAACCCCACTAGCCGACGGTAGGTCGACGCCGAATCTCGCCATCCAGCGGGGGAAGATCACCGCCATCTCCCGAGAAAAAACATGCACTACACTAACGGGACTAATGACCATAGCAGTTGACGTGCCCGGAAACACGAAAAAATCAATCAATCCGCTGGTTGTAAGCCACGCCCACTTTCCCCGAGTTGACGCTTTTTCTCTCACATAAGATAATATTTGTTTTGTAATAGTGTATTAGAAAAAGTTCGTTTCACAGTGTTTAAATAAAGTGAATGACCACGCGATTTCTGCTTTTTAGTCAGAAGGGATTCATATAATAATTCTTGTACAGTACGGAATGTCTTTCTGTGTAAATACCGTGGATATTTTGTAAAGGAAAATATTGCTTTAAAAAAGATTCCTGGCATGGTCTAAAGATTAGCAATTCGCGAAAATATAATAATATAGAAAAACTATTAAAAATGTAAAAGAACAAAAGAAGAGGAAGGTAGATAAGTGTGGTATCGAAAGTGGCAAAATCTTTTACAGAAGTAGTACGGAATCCATAGTGGAATCCTTATAAAACACTAATAGGAATACGCGACTTACCGAAACTTTTCCGCCTCCTATTATTTGTCAACAATTTACCAGCGTTGAAAGAAAACTGCATGGTATCATTTAAATATCTAAAATTTAATGATGAAAAAACATCCAAACCACAAGAATCAGTGGGGTTGAAAAATGCCTTGGAAAGTTGGGATAATTCTTCAAAATTTTGAGGAGAAATTTATCCCAAACTCCTCGAAAATTAGATAATTGTGAGATGCAGCTGTAGAAAAAATTCTACTTGTTCACTTTATAAAAAACAAATCTTAAACAAGCATTGTTTCAAGACGTTCAGTGTTATGTCTTGAAGACTAATCAAATTAGATAGATTACACATTCTGAAACAATACTATTTATTACTATTTACTGTGAAACAGAATTAAATATCTTTCTGAAAATGTAATAGATATGTTTTATATTTACCAAGGTCTGTCCTACTTCTTCTTCTTTAGATATCACCATTATCTAAAGAAATAGCTGAGGTATGTCCCGGTCCTTCAAGGGAGGCACCTAAAACTTCTATCTGTTGTCCCTGCTATTGTCTACCTAGAGCGATGGCCGAACACATAGCAGGTTTGACTCTGGTTTTCCAGAGGTTAGCATTATTGTAAATACTCTAGTGGCCGGCTTTGTAACTAATTCCCTCACTCCACCCGCATTTCGTCAATCCATCGTTCAAGAAAAAGTGCGCGAATAAAACATGCATTGTAAATATGGCAAAGAAAAGCCGCTGTCCACTTTAAATTAAAGAATAATGCACAACGTACTTATAATCACTCGCTTTTTTTGTGAAAGGACACAAGTATCACAGCTAGACTTTGCGTTTACATACACTCACAAATTTGTGCATTTCTCTTCAAACTTAGCAAAACTCGCTATATGAGCTTCCATAACACTCATATGTTTTCTTAAAGAGGAAATGTCGAATGCGTTCAATAGATCGATTTCAACTCTCACAATGAAATAATAAACAAATGTCGACAGATAGCGTTTATTCTATTATTTTATCATTTCATAAAAATGTTGTGTTTGAACTGGAAAACTGGTTAATGAAAGCAAGCGATTAAACGTCTGCTGACAACAACATTTCATTTAAAACAAAAATCATGAAATTTGAGTAGAAAGTTCAAACTTCTTTCTAAATGAAACCCTTTGTTTTAAATATAATCATTTTTCAAATTTTCTAAATGACAGATTTTAATGAAAAGCGGAACTGTAGCTCACTTATACACGCACCTTATTCTATAAGAGCAAAAAAATATCAAAAAGAACGTTCCAGCCATTTTCCAAAAAAATTGGAAATGTTATAGGGGCTTTATGGAAAGTAGTACCCTTTAAAATGAAAACACCTTCATGATTCCTGGACCTTAATGAAACATCAATCACCAAATTGGTATGCATCTAAGAGAGTTGCTACGAGTTTCATTATATATTGTCTGTTAATAGTACTGTACTAATTATATGTTATTAGTTAATTATAAATCAATAGTTATTGGGAAGAGTTTAATAGTAGTGAAATTAATACCAACCACTGACGTCCCTTTTGAAAAAAGTATTTTTCGTACGGTGACGACACGGTCGTAAAAATCATATTTTTCGAGATAAGTTTTTCCAAGAATGAAACATCTTTAAATTATAAATCCATTTTCTTGCATCTCAGAAATATTTTGGGACTGGTTATAATGCATTATTGCCTACGTCTCCATTTTGAGAAGGTTCTCTTTTATTAGATTAGATTTTATTGTTAATTCTGCAATTAAGTATAGTAACTTGGTGGCAGAATATCTTAACCTTACATGCATTAAATGTACATTCACTAACAAAAAGTTACAAAAAAGGAGTTAATTAAAAAATAATAATAAATAGTACATAACATCACCACGCAAACCTTACTCCACTTCACTTCACTGCACAACACTTAACTGTGATGCATTTCTTTCGCATTCCCTTCCCTCCACTTCACTTCATAACACTACTCTGCGCTGCACTACATGAATAATAATAAAATGATAACAATAATAAAGTTAATAATAACAATACTACTACAACTGATATTTATACTAACAATTAAACAACTTACTTTGTTGGAAATACTACTAATCTAACAGTGGAAACTTAACATTGATACAATAACCTAATATATAATTAACTAGAAAACTAATTTATTTTTAAACTTGCTCAAGCTTTGAGGAATTGGTTCTAAGATTGTCACACATTGCTAATATCACAAAAATATGGGAGGGCCAGACAACTAGAGAAGGTTTCATCCCGAAAGTGATGGCTCTCACCGAGAAACATCCGCGCTGTAGTCCTGGAGTGTGCAACGATATATCTCAAAACGACCTCTCCATTACGTCGATGAGAGGGACTGAACGCATGTTTGGCTGAGCTTTTAGAGCATTCGATATCACGTAGTGACCCAAATGTCCCCGTATACATGACAATGGAAATGATTTTCATGTCATCTGAGTCCGCGCAATCGTGTATTCTGATAGCTTTACCAGAGTCGTGCTTTTTGCTGACTGCTTCGTTGACCACATAATCTACAACACGTGATGTTTTCAGTGAAGAGTGCAGGCGAGTGCTTTCTGCAAGCGACATAGCCACGAATAGTTATTTTGAAAATTCGAATTGTGAACTATGAATGTGGTATTTCATTGTGGCTCACATACTTTTAAAGTACGCTCTCTTTTGTATTTATCGGGGTTCAAAATAAATTTATGAATGCGTTTTCAAAACATCATCTAAACATCGTTTTTGAAGTGTAAACTGTGAATCAGTATTTTAAAAACATTTGAAATGGATTTGTAGTTTCAAATTTAAATTTTTTCATAGACAGTTGCGTTAGGATAGATTTACGATGTATTATTTTACATGATAATCTATTCCATTTTATCCCTCTTTTCATGTACATTTTTCTTACTTTATTTTCATTTTCTTGGTATTTGGAACTGCATTTGTTCTCGTTTTGGTGTAAAACTTACGTTCTATTAAATTCCATGCACTGGTTTCAAGGGTGAATGGAAACAAATAGTAGAGATTACTAGGTCCTCGAATAGTCATGGATAGATGGCTTTTTGAACGAATGAAACAGGTGGGTATAAATACTCTTTCGGATTCATTCTCACTCTGTCTGGTTAATCCCAACCGTAAATAATAAAACCTATAAATTTGTAAACGATTGGGATCACATATTCTGACCAGGACATAAAACATTTTATGAAATGACATTGTGAGTTACACAAAGAGAAATATTTCATTCATTGCGTATTAACATTACAAATCAGGAAATTTGTTATTCATCTATTATTATTTTGTTGCTCTTTTGGATTTATTAACAATTAAAAATATACTAGAATAGTTTATTTTTAAATTGAAAAAAAACTACTAATTTGCCAATCTGCTTTTGTCACAACCGGAGAACTTAGTTATCATTAATTACATTAATATTAAATGGCAGATTTATAAAAATAAAATGTCTAACGAGTCCGCGTGTCTGTCTCTCTCTCTATACACACACACACACACACACACACACACACACACACACACACAGGATGAGTCACGTAACTTTAGCACATCCTGAAATTTTTGAACGGTTGCATTTGGATACTCTTTGTCGTTTAGTTTTGCAAATAATTAACGTTAAACTGAACTACGTGCTTGTGCTCGTGTTACGAGTGGCTAAGTTTTGAACAGTAATGCAGTTTTGACAGAAGTGCATAAGGGAATGGGGCTAATTTATACATATATTCATCTCCACTTTATTACTTGTATTTTACGAGATATTAAGGTAACTTTTTTTTTCAACTAGAACCATACATATTTTTTTACTCTCATGCCAAGCGTAAAATGATGAATCCAATGATGTAAATATTGTCATGCTAGGTAAGCATACAATACTCCGCGAACAGGGAAACATGAGCTTCACTGGTGGACTGCTACATTCAAAATATCCCTTATATACTAGCCGCAAATAAAACAAAAAAATACTAAAAAACGTTTTATAACATACATTATTTAGCCCAATTCTCTTCGGTAAAACCTGCATTGCAATGACTTCAACCGTTCAAAAATTATAGGAGTTGCTAAAGTTGGTGACACATCCTGTACATATACATACAGACATCTTAACAGACTCAGTGAACTTTTGTGAAGAATGACTTGTTTTATTTAAATTGCGAAAAATGGACCACGTTAGGAAACAGAAAGCACGCGAGTAAACGCTTATAGCCTTTTTTGTAGTATACAGGGTGATTCAGTTCTCGTTATAGAGCCATATCCCATATGAAATGTACAGATTGAATTTGCCAAAATTGGATACTCTGCGTCATTTGGGTTTGTAAATAATTAACGTTAAACTTAGGACTATGCGCTTGTTTGATTGGTTTATTGAATTTTGTTGTTTCCGGGCGCGTCAACTGCCTTGGTCATTGGTACCGTAATTATAGTGCATGTTTTTTCTCGGGAGATGGCGGTGATCTTCCCCCGCTGGATGGCGAGATCCGGCGCCGACCTACCATCGGCTAGTGGGATTTCCCCCTGGCCAGGACTCTCCCACCATCGGGGCACCGCCCCAGCCGGTACAACCTCTAAGCTCTCGACCGGTCTCTCAAAGTATGTGGTAGTGAAGGAAAGTTCGCGCGCGATCCGTGGCCCGTTTGTTAGGCTACTACTCCGGCATTCGCCTGGTGTTGATCGAAAAAAACAAGAAAAACTACCAATCAGAGCAGCCGACCGCTTGAATTCTCCAACAGACAGCGACTGAATTCGACCTAGCTGGAAAGCTAGTGTCGAATATTCTGTGGACTCGAACCTAGGACCTCCCGATTAGAGGCGCTGCAGTGACATTATTTGAAGCACTGAGCTACCTCTCCCGGTACTATGCGATTGTGCTCGTGTTACACGGGCTACGGCAAGTGAGCGAGCGGCTTCACCTCGCGTTAGGACTCGCGACTCCTCTGGAAAACTCAGTTATTAACACTATCCACCGAGCCCTGGAAGTAAGCGCCAGACAAATAGCGTGCGAAGTCAATGCTTTACAGTCACCCATACAATGATAACCAGGACTATCTGAAACTGTTCTTTGGACAGATGAACCGTGTTTTAAAAGATCTGGAACAATTTATGTGCTTAAATTGCATGAGAGGACCGAGGAAGATTCACATGTTGCACGTAGTGTAGCTCACCAAGAGTAATTCTCTGCAATTGTGTGGATCGGCATAAGTGGTATTGTAGTGCATATGCAAGTGTATGTTTATGTATATGGCAAGGAAGAGGATAGGACAAGGAAGAGGAAGGAAAGATCTCTCCCATTCCTTGTTTTAATAGGATAATGCTCCTCTATTCGTCTTGCTTACCAGACGATTAGAGGAGCATTATTGTTTGGAGAAACCAAGGTAATTTCCGATCAGAGCAGGTGGCCGCTAGAATTTTCCTCCTGACAGTGTCTACATGAAATGTTTTACGATCTGTTTCTATCGAAATAATTTGCACATTGTCGAAGTTCATGGCTGATCGCAGCAAGCGACCATTTGTGCACGCGCTGCCTGAAGCAACGGCCTTCGTTGAGCGGCGCTGCCGTGTGTCTGCCTGGCTGAGAGAGTGGCCGTCAGCGGCCGCTGTCCACCTCAGGCGCCTTCGGGAGCGGTGCAGCCGAGCGCGTGCGTCCGCTCGCAAAGGTGAGAGCGAGCGGCGCGGCGTGGCGCGGGCGGGGCGGGGGGGGGCGGAGCTGGCAGGGGCTGGGCAGGTCCGGGCGAGAATGGCGGGTCGGGATAAGCTGAACGGAATGGGGCTGGGCGGGACGGGCGGGGTTGGGCGGGGCTCGGCAGAGCTGGGCGGGGCGCGGCTGAGGGGAGTCTGGGGTTCGGCGCTGGGCAGTGCTGCGCGGAGATGGGCGGGGCATGGCGGGGAAAGTTGGGGCTAACGGGGCGAGATGGAGCTGGGCGGGATGGAGCTGGGCAAGGAGAAACGGGGCTTTGCAGGGCTGGGAGGGGCTGGACGGGGCTGGGAGGGGCTGGGCGGGGCCGGGGTCGGCGCTGGGCGGGATAGTGCGGTGAAGTGCGGGGAAGGGCAGGGAAGGGCGGGGAAGAGCGGGGAAGGGCGGAGAAGGGCGGGGAAGGGTGGAAGGGAAGGAAGTGGAAGTGCGGAGAAGTGCGGGGAAGCGCGGGGAAGCGCGGGGAAGCGTGGAAAGTGGATGTGGGGTGGAAGGGCGGAAGTGCGGGGAAGTGCGGGGAAGTGCGGGGAAGGGCGGGGAAGGGCGGGGAAGGGCGGGGAAGGGCGGGAAAGGGCGGGGAAGGGCGGAGATAATGGGCCGAGAAAGAGCTGGACAGGGAGGAGCTGAGGGTTGGGCGGGGGACGCTGAGTGGGGCTGGGTGGGGCTGGGCGGGGATGGTCAAGGCAGGACGTGGGAGGGTGTAGCTAATGGGCGGGGTAGGGCTGGGCGGGGAGGGGCAGAGAAGGGAGGTGATGGGCGGAGATTGGTGAGGAAGGGTGGAGATAACGGGTCGAGATAGAATTGGGCGGGGTGGGGCTAAGTGGGGCTGGGTGGGGCTGGGCGGAGCTGGGCGGAGCTGGGCGGGGCTGGGCGGGGCTTGGCGGGGCTGGGCGGGGATGGGCGGGGCTGGGCGGGGCTGGACGGGGCTGTGTAGAGCTGTGTGGGGATGGGCGAGGCTGGGCGGTGATAGTCAGGGCAGAGCGGGGGAGGGTGGGGCTAATGGGGGCGGGACAGGTCTGGTCGCGGAGGGACAGGGAGGGCAGTTGAGGGGCAGGACTGGTCGGAGTAGGAGGTGGCAGGACGCGTCGGGGGAGGGGCGGGGCGTTCAAACTGCACAGCCGCAGCCCATCTGTCTCGGCCGTCGTCGCGCGCCCGCACCGGCTGCCCGTAGCAAAGGCGCCGACGCGACAGTGGCGCGTGCACGCATTGCGTTTCGTCGGCGAGCTGTGCGCGCGGCGGCGGCTGCGGCCTCCCCCACCCCCCGCCGCGTCCCGCTCTGTGACAAACGACTCGCGCTTCCAGGCGGCGTGGCGACGCTGAAATCGGTGCAGCGGTTCAAGGGAGCATCGCTCACGACCCGCTGTTTGCACACCCGCCGGCGGACGACTGCCGCCACTGCCGCGCCGCGCGCTGTCGTCGGAACAAACGCCGCGCACGACGCGACCCCGCGCCACGCGTTTCCGGCACGTCGGCCCTTGCGCCCGCCTGCCCTTAGCTCGTGGCGGATGCGGAGGGGGGCATTGTCCCCCTCCATGCCTGCCAACATTGTTTTCTAGTTTTCCTCCAAGTATTCAATATAATTACAATGAAAAGGTCTCGTCCCTTCCAAAACAGTACTCACATTAT
>BLKR01007212.1:0-41565 GCA_011170035.1 Teleogryllus occipitalis | reverse complement strand
GTTCCCAGACCACGCGAATTTACTTATATAAAAAAAAACTTAATTGCTCCCTCGGGGACAGGTTCCTTCTCTTCGTGGGTTCGAGCGAGCGGTATTAAAAGCGGAACTCGGCCTGGATGCAATAAATCCACCAAGGACCGACCTCATTCGTCGGGTCGGCAATCACCCACGAACGCCCACAGGGGGGGGATGCGCCTATAATAAGATTCTTAACAAAGGACAACGCAACAGCATCGATCCGCGTCCGTCGCCGGAGTTGGAGACTGCTGTTTTGTGGCCTGCGGGGAAAATCCTTGGCCTTCGGAGATGTTCAAGAGATCAACTCGCGTGATTACATTACAATTATCGGCTTGCAGCGATATCGTCTGACCTCAGTATTCGTTTGATTGACTGATTGATAATTAGTGATTCCGGACGCGTCAACTACTATGGTCATTAGTCTCGTAAGTGTGCGTTTTTTTGCACGGAAGGTGGCGGTGGTCTCCCCCCGCTGGATGGCGATATCCGGTGCCGACCTACCGTCAACCAGCGGGATTTCGTGACAGGCTCTAAGCCTCCGAACAGTCTCCCAGCATAGTGTAGTGCATGTTAGTGTGTGTGTGTGTGTGATTGATTGATTTTTTCGTGTTTCCGGGCGCGTCAACGGCTTCGGTCATTAGTCCCGTTAGTGTAGTGCATGTTTTTTTCTCGGGAGATGGCGGTGATCTTCCCCCGCTGGATGGTGAGATCCGGCGCCGACCTACCATCGGCTACTGGGGTTTCCCCCTAACCAGGACTCTCCCACCAACGGGGCACCGCCCCAGTCGGGACAAGCTCTAAGCTCCCGACCGGTCTCCCGGAATATGTGATAGTGTAGTGCATGTTAGTGTGTGTGTGTAAGGGGAGAGGATAGGACAAGGAAGAGGAAGGGCAGATCGCGCGCGGTCCGTGGCCCGTTTGGTAGGGTACTGCTTCGGCATTCGCCTGGTGTTGATCAGAGAAACCACGGAAAACTACCGATCAGAGCAGCCGGCCGCTAGAATTCTCCTCCAGATGTGTGTGTGTGTGTGTGTGTGTGTATAAGGGGTAGGAATAGGACAAGGAAGAGATAGAAAAGATTGCGCGTGGTCCGTGGCCCGTTTGTTAGGGTACTCCTCCGGCATTCCCCTACTGTTTAATGGAGAAACCACGGAAAACTGCCGATCAGAGCAGCCGGCCTCTAGAATTCTCCTCCAGGCAGCGATTGAATTCGACCTAGCTGAAAAGCTAGTGTCGAAAATCCTGCCGCCGTCAGGACTCGAACGTAGGACCTCCCGGTCAGAGGTGCTGCATTGACATCTGTTGATGAACTGCATCACCTCTTCCGGTCAACTACCATGAAAACAGAACCCATTTCTTCGTACAACTATTCAGAAAGGGCTTATTATGTTAGAATGTTGCTAGCTCATCAAGTGAATCGTAAATATTCCGAGCAATCCGCCCTTTTCCGATGCAGGATTACACAAATTTATCTTTTAACGCAGTACTTTCAAAATGGCGAGAAAGTAAAACTATGAGCAGTTTTTTTTAACCATTTATCACTCAATTCCTCACCTTCCCTGTTTGTGGTGTCCATTCCCTAACTGATTGATTTCCGTAGGATATTGATCTCTTGACCCTTGAACTCCACGATTCATTTCCTATTTATTTGTATTAGTCTATTTAGGTATGCGTGCATCTGTCGAAATTCAAAAACGTAAAAGGACTAAGGAATTAAACATTTCAGTGACAATTGATTCTCGCTCCTTGAAACGTAAATCTCAAAAACCTTTATGACGAACACTAAAGACAATAAAAATCTAAGACAGAAGTTTATTCTGAATATTTCAGTTCATTGAACTGAAACTTTTCGTGACACTTTAACTATTCTAGTCTATTCTCAGAAGCAAATCATGGGTTGCAAGCTGTAAAAAGAATTAAATCATCTTTCATGTTTTATGATTTGTGATGATTGACATTCATGAATGTGTTGAAAATTTCGAATATAAGAAAAATGCGTCTGAAGTTCACTTACTTAGGGCTTGACAATTGACTCTCGCTTCGAAAAAAAACGATTTGCTCAATAATTAAGAAATCTAGAAAGAAATGGCATGAAGCATTTAAAAGAAAAGAAAACAGTTTACGACTCAATAAAAATTGAAAAAGGTAAAATTTCATTATTTTCATCATTGTGAAGTAGACAGCTAAAGTTGATTCAAAACGTAACGAGTGTCCAACGAGAACTGATAATATGAAGTTATTATTTGAAGAGTTTAACAAATTTCCGCAAAATACTTCACAACACGTATAAAAAATGCATTTAGTATTTTGTTGAATGCAACGTTAACTCACTACCAATAGTTGTGAAGAGTTATTGGAAATACAGCAAAGAGGGTCACGGCAAATGACAGCTGTTGTTAGTATAAGAATCAATACACCTTAGCTGAATGTGACTTCCTTTATTGTCACAAGAATCGCGAGGATCATTTGTCAACGTCAACTCTTTGCAATCCCTCCTAAAATCTAGGCACTTACACCACTAGCAAATGGAGGCCACATTCTAATTAAAATGACAGAACTATAGTAAACAATGTTAGCAGCATTTTACATAGTAGTGCAAAAGTAATTTATCTTTCCGTTCATAATTACCGACAGGTTAAGTGGCAGCATTATCCTTGCTTCTGCAACGTCGGTACCGGGAGGTCCCGATGGTGGAGGTTCTTCGACATTGTCACACTCGCATCAAAAACAAATTGTGGGATTAACAAATTTCCAAATAATCATCAGAACTCCGTCACCTCTTTGATTCATTGATTTTTTTCGTAATTCCGGGCGCGTCAACTTGTCACTTTGGTCATTAGTCCCGTTCGTGTAGTGCATGTTTCTCTCGGGAAATGGCGGTGATCTTCCCCCGCTGGATAGCGAGATCCGGCGCCGACCTACTGTCGGCTAGTGGGGTTTCCCCCTAACTAGGACTCTCCCACCAGCGGGGCACCGACCCAGCCGGGACAATCTCTGATCTCCCGACCGGTCTCCCGGAATGTGTGATAGTGTAGTGCATGTTAGTGTGTAGGGGAGGCTAGGGCAAGGAAGAGGAAGGAAGGATCGCGCGCGGTCCGTGGCCCGTTCGCCTGATGTTGATCGGAGAAACCACGGAAAACTACCGATCAGAGCAGCCGGCCGCTAGAATTCTCCTCCAGACAGAGACTGAATTCGACCTAGCTGAAAAGCTAAAATCCTGCCGCCGTCAAGACTCGAACCTAGGCCCTCCCAGTCAGAGGCGCGGCAGTGACATCAGTTGATGCACTGAGCTACCGCTCCCGGTACCTCTTTGACGTTTTGCCGTAGATACCGCAAGAATGATATATAAGAACGTACATAGAAAAGTACACAATGAAATACAATTGATAGTAAAAAACAATCGTTTTAACGACCACACAATACGATGTTCTCTAAGCAAGACCAATTGGTCTTCCATTTCCCGCGGACTTGCCAAGTTCCGCATGACGCCATCTTCTCGTTTCCTAGCCAAGCACTTAAAGTAACGCAAATTTCGTAATGTTTTATTAATAACTAGTGAGAACCCGTAAAAATTTGACGGCGAGATCTGATATAAATATAAAATACTGTACCCAGACTAATGTTCACAATATATTGCATTGTTTGGATCTTGAGGGTATAAGGAAGATATTCTGTGATGAGTTCCCAAAATTTTGAACACGTATGGCCCATGACCAGATGGCAATGCAATATCGGCACAAAAGATATAGCACTATTATACTGAAGGATATTATTTCTAAAGTTTTTTGATGTGTCATCATCTCCTATAAACAACTGTTTGATTTCTACTGGCATATTGCTCGAAAGTATACTTATTTTCCCATTTAAGCAACACAGAGTAAATCGTTTGCAGAATTTCTCTCATATGGAAAGTACAAAGCAGAACAAAACTGACATTTCATACACAATGACCCAATAGAAAACGAAATGACCTCACTATCACGACACCTACGCTGACTTCCTCTTTCCCTGCGTTCAGTACGTTTGCGTCTTTTGGGGCGCGTGGACAACGATTCGGAATTCGACATAACCTGTAAACAACTTCACTACTTCAGTACAACCGAGCAAAACCCACTGTGCGAATGTTCTCTACAAATTACACCACAGAAGCAAATACATGTAAACTGTCAACACCACAATGCAATTATTACACTGAAACAAAACCTTGACGAATTGTAAACAAATCTCAACAATCAAAACAAAACATCAAGCAGCGTGGATTCACATCTATGGACTCATGTATATCGATTCTGAAACTGCTACCCTTTGAAAGAAAACAATTGACTATTGATAAGCGTACTATTAAAGAAATATTTAATTAATTCATTTACACCTTAAATGTTGGTGAATCTACACAAACAATATCTTATAACACATCTTGGGATCATATTCTTTCATTTAAAAGAAAAAATACAACAATCGGTTCAGTAGAAGCTCTAAACGAAGCCATGGCAGAATACCTTACTTTTTTAAATATATAGATAGATAGATGGAAAGCTGCAATCTACTCAATATACAAGGTGAGTCACGTAACTTTAGCAACTCCCGTAATTTTTGAACGGTTGAAGTTATTGCAATATAGTTTTCGCGAAAGTGCATGAGGGAATGGGGCTAATTGATGTATGTATTTCTTTCGATTTTATCACTTACATTTTAAAATATATTGAGGTAACTTTGTGTTTTTTCAATTAGAACTATACATATTTTTAGTCTATCGTGACGAATGTAAAAAGACAAATCCAATGATATACATATAGTCGTATGTTAGATAAGCATTTTTTTAGTAATTTTGATTCTTTGCCATTTGTGTTTAACATATATTTTAAATGTAACAATCCACCAATCAAGGTCGCAGCGCTCGCCCTGCTGGCAAGTGCTCGGAGCGTTGCAACATCCGTTAAATTCAAATCGCAAAAATCAAAATACTCAATAAAATAACATCAATCTATGACAAGCATATCTCACCCCCTCTCCCTCCAGAAAAATGTCGTTCAAAATTCTATCTTCCACACCGCGCCGACAAACTTGGACACCCCTCGGCCTGGGGAGGGCAGGGGGAGGGACGCGTTGACCAATCGCTAGCAGGTAGAACCACAGTTGTCTGTGATTGGTGCAACATCCCAAGGGGCAGAAAGAACGCTGTCTCAGGGGGAGGGGGCTAGTTCGTTTACGTACGAGACGGAAATATCGTCATATTTTCCTGCCGAAGGAGATTGTTTGCCTGCGCGTACGCCACGACGAAAAAACTATTTCTAAGCGGGGTTTTCCGTCCAGAATGATTGTCTATAGACCAGTAAATATTTATCATTTTAGCAACAATTATTCTGACTTTTAGTACTCGATTTGTAACTCCTGACAAACTGCTATATTGAGATATTCATTTCAGGCACAATTTGCGGAGCCTTCCCGGCCGTTCTACCGCATATTTCGAATTTGTTTATAAAATTATAAATTGTTGCAAAATTGTTAATACGCTGTTTCTGGTTCTGGGACATCGGGAGACTCTCCCTCCTTTAGATTTGCAAAATTTGGAAATTGTTTATAAATTTGCAATTGTTGCAAATTTTTTATTGTCTAATCTGAATGGCGTTTAAATGTGATGCAAAATTCCGGAATCCGTTTGGTGCTATTATATCTCGTTCTCGAGATATATGATATTGTTTATAAGAAATTAATATCTTAGTAGACCCCATTTGTTTGCGCTTAATTCATTCGCGCTAGCAGAATAGCGTGGGAAGGGCATACTGAAAAAACAGTTCTCCAATGCCGCGCTTTTGCCTGCCACATACGCTTAAAATGCACTTGCTTGTAAACACATTCTGTGGCCAATTTCATTATGCTAAATTCGTATTTTTACGGCGAGTATGAGCATAACTTTTATTTGGTTTTTATATTCTCTTTTACGTCCTACAATTTGCAAGTCGATATATTTATCAAATAGGAAAGAAATTGATTATAAAAAATATTTTTCAAGGTGCATTACGCCCAAACAATTGTTTCTGTTTTTCTATCAAAGGGATGTTGAGCAACCGAATAACTGTATTATTAATTTTTTTAAGTCCCCTGTTAACACCGAGTCAGAAACTATTTGTTCCTCTTGTTTAACCATTACCATTAAAAAATAGGGAAACATATTGCTTAGCTGTTTACTATAAACTGCACTGGATTGGATGATTGTAGTGTTAAGGTTTTCAAATACAGAAATATTCAATTTTGTGTTTTGAAAGATCACATGAGTAGAATCACACATGACAATACTTACACAAGTATAGAAATTTCTACATAAACGTATATAAACTTTAAGTTAATATTTTCAATTCAATTTATCATTCCTTTCTAAAACTGTTAATTTGATGATTTCATTGTATAATATTCAAATCAGAGCTTTATGTGCTAAATCTACGCATTGTTTATACATATTTTTAAACAACATTAATATATTTAATATACATTTAAAAGGTTTTTAGATTGGCGAACTTTTCAATGAAATTTCATGAATTCCTAAATGCTTGAAAATAAATACTTGTAAAATTAAATAATTGTAGCGTGTAAAAATATAACAAAATCACGTATTTGGTAAAACGAGTTGATATCACTAAAAGAAAGCAAAACAGATGTTATAAAAATTCAAAGAGATTTAGCGTTTGTTTACAGTGGTGGTCAAGTGATATGACCTTCCCAACACAGACTACATTTCAGTATCGTCAGAGTTCGAAGGTGGTTTGTTGGCCGCCATTCTACGAATCTATCAAAACCTTGAATTTTGCACGACCATCTGTACAGGGAGAACGTAGCGGTTTATTATACGGAAACGGGCTATTCGAGGTATCTATTGTGCACTCTTTGAAAACGTTTAACCATTATAAACTATCCCTAAGAAAAATATCAAATAAACAATGTTAAAGGTCACCAGCTTAACATTGCCTTTACTATTTGAATGTTTTCAACATCCCCAAAACCAACAGAAAATCCGTGTTTTTACAGGTTATTATAAAACCAATTCAATAAATATAATCATTTATTCACGTTATTATTTTTAAAACACTCAAATATCTACGATGTTATTTGATTCATGTCTTCATCGAAGATCTGAGATTAAAAAACTGATAAGCAGAGAAAATTAAAAGTAATTTTGAGTGATTGATGAAGTTGAATGATCAAATGAAAAACAATGTTTCTTGCTTCATATAATGCTATCGTGTTTAACAGACATGTAATTACACATGATACCTATATTTAAACATCCAAACTAATGAAAATTTTCAAAATTAAAATCATCAATATAACGTTGATTCCTCAGCAAGGATTATATTATTAAATACTTTTTTGAGATTCATGTGCTCCTCTGTGAATAACGTAGTAAACGTGATTCGGATGATCCAGTTTCTCAGAATAATACGAAACCTGCTAGACACATACACTAAACATAATAGTTGTCAAATAGTTATTTACGACATGAGTATCATAAGATATCTTATTACAATACGAAATTGGAGAATTATCAAACAAGACTCTTTAGCCGAAATTGTTAACTAATTGAATATTTTAATATAATGTTACTATTTGAATACCATAGAAAGTAAGACGTAATTTGTCAAAACTCATGTGAACTATAATTTTTCTTTAAATTTTACTCCTTATCCTGCGAAAGATGTGTGACAGTACTTATGTTAACAGTTCTACTGCCACGAGTTTAATTAATTAGTTAACAGTACGCAAATTATTGTTTTTGGTTTTAAAGAAGCATGGATATACAGAGTATCGGGGAAGGAAACGTCGAAAGTTTGAAAAAAGCTGTTTAAACAATTTTAATCATACTTTGTCTAATAAAATACATAGATATTTTGAATGGCTGAGCTGCAATAAACACGCAAATTTTGGTTTGAAAATATGATTTCTACGCAAAACTTTGCATTCTAGAATCATGTAAACAGACCAGAAACACGTAACAGCTTTATTATTAACAATATAAATTAATATATTAGTTCAGAAAAAAATTAACCGAGAAATAAAAAAGCAGTCGAACGGTGAAAATTGGGTGCTTTTTTATTTCTAGGTTAATTTTTCTTTCTGATCAAATGTATTAATTTATTTTGTTAATCATAAACAATTTAGATATTAATGAAGTGTTTATAGGCTTCTACAACGCAAATAGTTGCCTAGAAAACATATATCCAAACCAACTTTTGAATGTTTATTGCGGATTAGCCATTTGGAATATCCGCGTAGTTTATTAGACAAAATAAGCTTAAAAATGTCTAAACAGCTATTTTTCGAAGATTCGACATTTCTCCCCTGAATATCCTGTATATAAAAGGCTTGATTTCTGTTGGTACGCGACGGAACGGCGTTCCGGTTCTTTGGAAATAATTATGAAATTATATTATGTATAAATAGCTATTGCTATTATATTAATAATTAATTTGAGGCGCGTTTCGGGGCCTAAGATTTTAAAAATAATGGATATATGTATCATAGTAACTCTTATGACGACACTGTTCTCAGTTACGTCAAGTTTTAATTTAGAGAATCAAAGTGAATGGTCTAAGTTTACTCACCTAAATAAAGTTTATCTTACTATGCATACTATTTATAAAGTGTTTTATGTTCAAAACAAGTGTTGCCTCAACAGCATATATTTTCACGTATTGTTCCTAATTGCTATGCAATATTCAATACGGACTATGTGAACCTGCAAAAAGGGGGGAAAAACACCTACTGCTCCAGAAAATATATTCTACTCGTCGGGATTCGAACTCGGGTCTTTAAAGTTAACTATCCTCACACGGTTCCCCCTCACCACCAGGTACACGACAAGACTACCTCCTTTCCGATGCGAAAAGAAAGTGAAGCATTTGCAGTTTTAAAAAAAAAACAGGGTTTTCAATTTATCTTAATACAAGATCTATTTTTAAAAAGAGATTTCATTAAACAAAAATCTCTAGCGTTCATATTGTTTTTCGACAATGTTATAAAGATCAGTCAGGGCTAATATTATACAGTAGAAAATTGGAGTTAATGTATTACACTTTAAGAGTTGTTATTTATTTATGTCCAAAATTAACAAGAAAATGTCAAATGATAGGAAATATATTCTATTATAATGACCATATAGCAAACACTCAGAATGTAACAATATTTGGGAGGAAAAAAATCAAAACTAAAATGTCTAATTTTTCCAGTCAAAAACTTTACCTCCGTGATATAAATCTTTAAATGTTACTTCGTTATTTTTTATGACACGATATTTTTGAAAATAGGTTATCATTAAGAAAGAATTCATATTCTTTTCTGCGTTAAAATAATGCAATAATATTAATCGTGTCATGATATATACAGCCTCAAATTTGTGGGGCTAATATGATACAACTTTAGAGGCTAATGTAATACGGGTGTCGGGGCTATTTTGATACACTAAAAATTAACACACAGACATCTGGAAGGGATTTTTTTATGTTTAATATTACATCAAAGGCGCTAAAATTCCGATTTGATGTTGATAAACTATCCAAGTGTTTATCTGAGAAAGAAAGAGCAGGCGACAATTCATATAGATTTCGTCGTTCTCCCCCCTACCCAGTACATGGTGATTCACTTATGATTATCAATTGGCGGACGCTTCTGCTGTTTCAGTGCAGTTACTGATTTTTCACTGGAATCACAAGGAACCAGGCCCACAATAGGAGCTAACACCATCCCTTCAACTCCAGATATCAACTGTTCTCATCCAGTACTTTTGAGATAATACTGTTGGAAAAACATTCAAAAAAACAGTAGCCCTCAAAAGAATAAGGAAGCGGTTAGACCCAATAGCAGCAATCATTACTAGTGAAGAGTGGATCATTACTAGGAAAGAGTGGAGTGTTTAATTTACATCAATTTAATATCTCTTTTTAAAAAGAGATTTCATGAAACAAAAATCTCTAGCGTTAATATCTGTTTTCGACAATGTTAATAGGTATTTGTTTGCAATTTTCGAAAATTCAGATCGTTCGCCCAAAATTGAACGTAAGCCATCTTTAAACATCTTGTGCTTCGAGGAATAGATTTACAGAAAAATTGGAGCTCTTTTTGAGGAAATTATGTAAATATGATGGGGTTTGGTGTAAAGTACCTTCAAAATTAAAAGATTCGTTTCAAATTCGAAGATTCGTAATATTAGCCAGATCGTTCAAGGAATATCCATTTTGGTGAAAATCGTGTTTACCTTAGGCTCTAGAATTACTTGCACGAAGACGGATTCACAAAGAGGTTTTTTGGAAAATCACTTTTTCGGGTTCAAAAAACAAGCGTTTTGACAGCCTTGTGTATAGAAAATAAAAGAACAATACCAACAATCCACTTTTTCGAACTAGCTACTTACAAAACGTGTTTTCTGTGAAAATTTCGACACATCCTCCTACAGCATTACGTAACTCTCTTTACACGTGGAGGTAAAAATATTCCAGCGTTACTGGGATTTGAACTCGGATCCCTGTAGTCTGTAGGTCTGGCTCGACCGCACTGTGCTATCACAGATACTTCTCAACACGCTGCCCAAGCACACTTATTACGAAAAGAATAGTTACGTAATATTCATTGCACTTATATTTTTTATTAGAGGAATGTTCTACATGTGTCAAAGGTATCAAATTCGCAATAGGAATTCAAATGATTACAACCCACGCAACTACATAGCTCATTTTACTAAGAAATATTTTCAACCAGAAGCCGTGGTCTTTAGAACCCTCTGTGGAAGTCGTTCCCGGTCTTATCTTTCGGCGACAATGGCCAAGGTTGAATTACGTCACAGATGAAAGTTGCGATAACGCTAGAGCTCAACACCGGCGCGCGTGCAGACGTTCTGAAGCCAGAATCGCAATAGGGGCATATTTATACGTGATTCTTAAAGACATTAACACACTAAAATAAGTAGTGGCGCCTCAAAACACATGCTTTATGTGATATTTATAATGGATACGAATGATTATAACTATACAATTAACCGCAAAATTGTTTCTACCCGCAAAAATTATTCGCCGTGGATGAGATTCGATCTTACGTGCCTAAGCTTCTCCAACAGTGCGCTTACCTGCTACACCACAGAAACTCTTATAACTTTTGTCCCTCACAAAGATGATTTTAAACTGTCATGTATCACAGATTTGACTAAAAAAAGAGCCAGAATTCATGTTTTGTGGATCGTTGTTACCGAAAAATTGAATAACGGCGAAACGTTTGTCTATCAGTCTTCCGTCTGCGAACAACGCTAGGGGTTAAATTGTTCAACCGATTTTGTCCAAAATTGATAGTACCCAATCGATCTTGTTGATATCACGGTCCCATTAATTCGAAACCGATATTTTAATTTTGGGAGGTACTTTACATAAAGACCCAGAGATATTTTCAAAATGTTCACAAAAGCGGCGTCATCGGTTTTTATTATTTTTTTTCCATAATCTCAAGAACGTTTAAGAGAATGGTGTAGATCTCATGTTGGCGTCTGTCTGTCCGTCTGTAGTTAACACAAGCATCTAAACGCCGCACGTTCTTTTTTAGTCAAATCTGTGATACATGACAGTTTAAAATCATCTTTGTGAGGGACAAAAGTTATAAGAGTTTCTGTGGTATAGCAGGTAAGCGCACTGTTGAAGAAGCTTAGGCACGTAAGATCGAATCTCATCCACGGCGAATAATTTTTGCGGGTAGAAACAATTTTGCGGTTAATTGTATACTTATAACCATTCGTATCCATTATAAATATCACATAAAGTATGTGTTTTGAGGCGCCACTACTTATTTTAGTGTGTTAATGTCTTTAAGAATCACGTATAAATATGCCCCTATTGCGATTCTGGCTTCAGAACGTCTGCACGCGCGCCGGTGTTGAGCTCTAGCGTTATCGCAACTTTCATCTGTGACGTAATTCAACCTTGGCCATTGTCGCCGAAAGATAAGACCGGGAACGACTTCCACAGAGGGTTCTAAAGACCACGGCTTCTGGTTGAAAATATTTCTTAGTAAAATGAGCTATGTAGTTGCGTGGGTTGTAATCATTTGAATTCCTATTGCGAATTTGATACCTTTGACACATGTAGAACATTCCTCTAATAAAAAATATAAGTGCAATGAATATCACGTAACTATTCTTTTCGTAATAAGTGTGCTTGGGCAGCGTGTTGAGAAGTATCTGTGATAGCACAGTGCGGTCGAGCCAGACCTACAGACTACAGGGATCCGAGTTCAAATCCCAGTAACGCTGGAATATTTTTACCTCCACGTGTAAAGAGAGTTACGTAATGCTGTAGGAGGATGTGTCGAAATTTTCACAGAAAACACGTTTTGTAAGTAGCTAGTTCGAAAAAAGTGGATTGTTGGTATTGTTCTTTTATTTTCTATACACAAGGCTGTCAAAACGCTTATTTTTTGAACGCGAAAAAGTGATTTTCCAAAAAACCTCTTTGTGAATCCGTCTTCGTGCAAGTAATTCTAGAGCCTAAGGTAAACACGATTTTCACCAAAATGGATATTCCTTGAACGATCTGGCTAATATTACGAATCTTCGAATTTGAAACGAATCTTTTAATTTTGAAGGTACTTTACACCAAACCCCATCATATTTACATAATTTCCTCAAAAAGAGCTCCAATTTTTCTGTAAATCTATTCCTCGAAGCACAAGATGTTTAAAGATGGCTTACGTTCAATTTTGGGCGAACGATCTGAATTTTCGAAAATTGCAAACAAATACCTATTAACATTGTCGAAAACAAATATTAACGCTAGAGATTTTTGTTTCATGAAATCTCTTTTTAAAAAGAGATATTAAATTGATGTAAATTAAACACTCCACTCTTTCCTAGTAATGATCCACTCTTCACTAGTAATGATTGCTGCTATTGGGTCTAACCGCTTCCTTATTCTTTGGAGGGCTACTGTTTTTTTGAATGTTTTTCCAACAGTATTATCTCAAAAGTACTGGATGAGAACAGTTGATATCTGGAGTTGAAGGGATGGTGTTAGCTCCTATTGTAGGCCTGGTTCCTTGTGATTCCAGTGAAAAATCAGTAACTGCACTGAAACAGCAGAAGCGTCCGCCAATTGATAATCATAAGTGAATCACCATGTACTGGGTAGGGGGGAGAACGACGAAATCTATATGAATTGTCGCCTGCTCTTTCTTTCTCAGATAAACACTTGGATAGTTTATCAACATCAAATCGGAATTTTAGCGCCTTTGATGTAATATTAAACATAAAAAAATCCCTTCCAGTTGTCTGCGTGTTAATTTTTAGTGTATCAAAATAGCCCCGACACCCGTATTACATTAGCCTCTAAAGTTGTATCATATTAGCCCCACAAATTTGAGGCTGTATATATCATGACACGATTAATATTATTGCATTATTTTAACGCAGAAAAGAATATGAATTCTTTCTTAATGATAACCTATTTTCAAAAATATCGTGTCATAAAAAATAACGAAGTAACATTTAAAGATTTATATCACGGAGGTAAAGTTTTTGACTGGAAAAATTAGACATTTTAGTTTTGATTTTTTTCCTCCCAAATATTGTTACATTCTGAGTGTTTGCTATATGGTCATTATAATAGAATATATTTGCTATCATTTGACATTTTCTTGTTAATTTTGGACATAAATAAATAACAACTCTTAAAGTGTAATACATTAACTCCAATTTTCTACTGTATAATATTAGCCCCGACTGATCTTTATAACATTGTCGAAAAACAATATGAACGCTAGAGATTTTTGTTTAATGAAATCTCTTTTTAAAAATAGATCTTGTATTAAGATAAATTGAACACCCTGTTTTCTTTTTTAAAAACTGCAAATGCTTCACTTTCTTTTCGCATCGGAAAGGAGGTAGTCTTGTCGTGTACCTGGTGGTGAGGGGGAACCGTGTGAGGAGAGTTAACTTTAAAGACCCGAGTTCGAATCCCGACGAGTAGAATATATTTTCTGGAGCAGTAGGTGTTTTTCCCCCCTTTTTGCAGGTTCACATAGTCCGTATTGAATATTGCATAGCAATTAGGAACAATACGTGAAAATATATGCTGTTGAGGCAACACTTGTTTTGAACATAAAACACTTTATAAATAGTATGCATAGTAAGATAAACTTTATTTAGGTGAGTAAACTTAGACCATTCAC
This sequence comes from Teleogryllus occipitalis, assembly GCA_011170035.1. NCBI lineage: Eukaryota > Metazoa > Arthropoda > Insecta > Orthoptera > Gryllidae > Teleogryllus > Teleogryllus occipitalis. The sequence goes on along the minus strand of BLKR01007212.1, from coordinate 27,354 downwards.
TTTGATTCTCTAAATTAAAACTTGACGTAACTGAGAACAGTGTCGTCATAAGAGTTACTATGATACATATATCCTTTATTTTTAGAATCTTAGGCCCCGAAACGCGCCTCAAATTAATTATTAATATAATAGCAATAGCTATTTATACATAATATAATTTCATAATTATTTCCAAAGAACCGGAACGCCGTTCCGTCGCGTACCAACAGAAATCAAGCCTTTTATATACAGGATATTCGGGGAAGAAATGTCGAATCTTCGAAAAATAGCTGTTAAGACAATTTTAAGCTTATTTTGTCTAATAAACTACACGGATATTCCAAATGGCTAAGCCGCAATAAACATTCAAAAGTTGGTTTGGATATATGTTTTCTAGGCAACTATTTGCGTTGTAGAAGCATATAAACACTTCATTAATATCTAAATTGTTTATGATTAACAAAATAAATGAATACATTTGATCAGAAAGAAAAATTAACCTAGAAATAAAAAAGCACCCAATTTTCACAGTTCGACTGCTTTTTTATTTCTCGGTTAATTTTTTTCTGAACTAATATATTAATTTATATTGTTAATAATAAAGCTGTTACGTGTTTCTGGTCTGTTTACATGATTCTAGAATGCAAAGTTTTGCGTAGAAATCATATTTTCAAACCAAAATTTGCGTGTTTATTGCAGCTCAGCCATTCAAAATATCTATGTATTTTATTAGACAAAGTATGATTAAAATTGTTTAAACAGCTTTTTTCAAACTTTCGACGTTTCCTTCCCCGATACTCTGTATATCCATGCTTCTTTAAAACCAAAAACAATAATTTGCGTACTGTTAACTAATTAATTAAACTCGTGGCAGTAGAACTGTTAACATAAGTACTGTCACACATCTTTCGCAGGATAAGGAGTAAAATTTAAAGAAAAATTATAGTTCACATGAGTTTTGACAAATTACGTCTTACTTTCTATGGTATTCAAATAGTAACATTATATTACAATATTCAATTAGTTAACAATTTCGGCTAAAGAGACTTGTTTGATAATTCTCCAATTTCGTATTGTAATAAGATATCTTATGATACTCATGTCGTAAATAACTATTTGACAACTATTATGTTTAGTGTATGTGTCTAGCAGGTTTTGTATTATTCTGAGAAACTGGATCATCCGAATCACGTTTACTACGTTATTCACACAGGAGCACATGAATCTCAAAAAAGTATTTAATAATATAATCCTTGCTGAGGAATCAACGTTTTATTGATGATTTTAATTTTGAAAATTTTCATTAGTTTGGATGTTTAAATATAGGTATCATGTGTAATTACATGTCTGTTAAACACGATAGCATTATATGAAGCAAGAAACATTGTTTTTCATTTGATCATTCAACTTCATCAATCACTCAAAATTACTTTAATTTTCTCTGCTTATCAGTTTTTTAATCTCAGATCTTCGATGAAGACATGAATCAAATAACATCGTAGATATTTGAGTGTTTTAAAAATAATAACGTGAATAAATGATTATATTTATTGAATTGGTTTTATAATAACCTGTAAAAACACGGATTTTCTGTTGGTTTTGGGGATGTTGAAAACATTCAAATAGTAAAGGCAATGTTAAGCTGGTGACCTTTAACATTGTTTATTTGATATTTTTCTTAGGGATAGTTTATAATGGCTAAACGTTTTCAAAGAGTGCACAATAGATACCTCGAATGGCCCGTTTCCGTTTAATAAACCGCTACGTTCTCCCTGTACAAGATGGTCGTGCAAAATTCAAGGTTTTGACAGATTCGTAGAATGGCGGCCAACAAACCACCTTCGAACTCTGACGATACTGAAATGTAGTCTGTGTTGGGAAGGTCATATCACTTGACCACCACTGTAAACAAACGCTAAATCTCTTTGAATTTTTATAACATCTGTTTTGCTTTCTTTTAGTGATATCAACTCGTTTTACCAAATACGTGATTTTGTTATATTTTTACACGCTACAATTATTTAATTTTACAAGTATTTATTTTCAAGCATTTAGGAATTCATGAAATTTCATTGAAAAGTTCGCCAATCTAAAAACCTTTTAAATGTATATTAAATATATTAATGTTGTTTAAAAATATGTATTAACAATGCGTAGATTTAGCACATAAAGCTCTGATTTGAATATTATACAATGAAATCATCAAATTAACAGTTTTAGAAAGGAATGATAAATTGAATTGAAAATATTAACTTAAAGTTTATATACGTTTATGTAGAAATTTCTATACTTGTGTAAGTATTGTCATGTGTGATTCTACTCATATGATCTTTCAAAACACAAAAATGAATATTTCTGTATTTGAAAACCTTAACACTACAATCATCCAATCCAGTGCAGTTTATAGCAAACAGCTAAGCAATATGTTTCCCTATTTTTTAATGGTAATGGTTAAACAAGAGGAACAAATAGTTTCTGACTCTCGGTGTTAACAGGGGACTTAAAAAAATTAATAATACAGTTATTCGGTTGCTCAACATCCCTTTGATAGAAAAACAGAAACAATTGTTTGGGCGTAATGCACCTTGAAAAATATTTTTTTATAATCAATTTCTTTCCTATTTGATAAATATATCGACTTGCAAATTGTAGGACTTAAAAGAGAATATAAAAACCAAATAAAAGTTATGCTCATACTCGCCGTAAAAATACGAATTTAGCATAATGAAATTGGCCACAGAATTTGTTTACAAGCAAGTGCATTTTAAGCGTATGTGGCAGGCAAAAGCGCGGCATTGGAGAACTGTTTTTTCAGTATGCCCTTCCCACGCTATTCTGCTAGCGCGAATGAATTAAGCGCAAACAAATGGGGTCTACTAAGATATTAATTTCTTATAAACAATTACATATATCTCGAGAACGAGATATAATAGCACCGAACGGATTCCGGAATTTTGCATCACATTTAAACGCCATTCAGATTAGACAATAAAAAAATTTGCAACAATTGCAAATTTATAAACAATTTCCAAATTTTGCAAATCTAAAGGGGGGAGAGTCTCCCGATGTCCCAGAACCAAAAACAGCGAATTAACAATTTTGCAACAATTTATAATTTTATAAACAAATTCGAAATATGCGTTAGAACGGCCGGGAAAGCTCCGCAAATTGTGCCTGAAATGAATATCTCAAAATAGCAGTTTGTCAGGAGTGACAAATCGATTACTAAAAGTTAGAATAATTGTTGCTAAAATGATAAATATTTACTGGTCTATAGACAATCATTCTGGACGGAAAACCCCGCTTAGAAATATTTTTTCGTCGTGGCGTACGCGCAGGCAAACTATCTCCTTCGGCAGGGAAATATGACGATATTTCCGTCTCGTACGTAAACGAACTAGCCCCCTCCCCCTGAGACAGCGATCTTTCTGCCCCTTGGGATGTTGCACCAATCACAGACAACGGTGGTTCTACCTGCTAGCGATTGGTCAACGCGTCCCTCCCCCTGCCCTCCCCCAGGCCGAGGGGTGTCCAAGTTTGTCGGCGCGGTGTGGAAGATAGAATTTTGAACGACAATTTTTCTGAGGGAGAGGGTACATCATTTTATTCGTCCTTTTAAGATCGTCATGATAGACTAAAAAAGTATGTATAGTCAACCATTCAAACCGGTAGCGGTAGCTCAGTGCATCAACTGATGTCACTGCAGTGCCTCTAACCGGGAGGTCCTATGTTCGAGTCCTGACGGCGGCAGGATTTTCGACACTAGCTTTTCAGCTAGGTCGAATTCAGCTGCTGTCTGGAAGAGAATTCTGGCGGCCGGCTGCTCTGATCGGTAGTTTTCCGTGGTTTCTCCGATCAACACCAGGCGAATGCCGGAACAGTACCCTATCAAACGGGCCATGGACCGCGCGCGATCTGTCCTTCCTCTTCCTTGTCCTATCCTCTCCCCTTACACACACACTTACACTAACATGCACTACACTACCACATATTCCGGGAGACCGGTCGGAAGCACAGAGCTTGTCCCGACTAGGGCGGTAGGTCGGCGCCGGATCAGAAGGTGGGAAGATCACCGCCATCTCCCGAGAAAAAACATGCACTACACTAACGGGACTAATGACCGAAGCAGTTGACGCGCCTGGAAACACGAAAAAATCAATCAACCATTAAAAAAAAGTTACCTCCAATATCTTGAAAAATACAAATGACAAAATAGAAAAGGAAGGCATGAATTAATTAGCCCCATTCCCTCATTCATTTCTGTGAAAACTGCATTGCAATAACTTCAATCGTTCAAAAAATGCAGGAGGTGCTAAAATTATGTGACTCACCCTATACCCTCCACTCCTATTTTTTTGTTTCTCTCTGTCTCTGTCTGTCTCTGTCTCTGTCTGTCTGTCTGTCTCTCTCTCTCTCTCTCTCTCTCTCTCTCTCTACCTCTCCCTCACTCTCACTCTCTCTTTAGAACCTTAATTTATATGATATTTGAATTTTTTAAAAAAACAACCTTGTTTTCGAATCGTACCCATTCGCCTCCATCAGCGAACTCTCATTTGTTTCGATTGTTCTTAACAGAAGACAGATTTCAAAATCCTAAACTGACTCCATACCGTTAAAATTAGGGTAGCGTTTCGATCCTCTAGTTACATCATCTCGACAAAACCTTACAGTATTACGAAAAAGTATACACAATTTATGAATACGACACTTGGAGTGAGTAAAGGGCTAGTGACCTCAGAGTTATTAATATAACTCCGAATTGCCAAGTCGTGGCGCGTCTCCAAACATTGCAATCCAAAGTAAACTTGGGATGGAAATCGGGCGAAACGAGTTGATTTAAATTTAATATCTTCTGACTCACGCAACATTCTCCATATCAGGTCACGAACCTTCATCTTCCTTTGCTCAAACTGGGAGAGTAGAGAGATAGAGTTAACATAAAATAAGCAAAGGCTTGGGACCTCTACAGTTTCGAGGCTACATCACTGGTAACAAGATGAATTGATGTTCAAAGTAGCAACTTTCACAATGCCTTGCTTCACGAAACAAAATTATCATGCGTTGTTAATGGGGTTTGTGCCCTACCGGGAAGTAGATTGTGCAAGGAACAGGGAGGTGGAGCTTCTGAAAGGAAATTCGCTATAAGTTATATTCTATTTTATTCATTTCCAATGTGGGGTAAATGATCTGAAGCGAGATATGGCTCTGTTGCTTATTTATGTGATGTTCCGCCTTATGAGTAACAACTTGCGTGACTTCATCTTATTGGTTCCTCCCGAAATGTATTTTTGGCAAATAACTTATAGTGGAATGCACCCGAACGAAGTCAATGTTATAGATTAAAAAGTTTTGTTAGAGTCAGTCGTTTATCTTGTAATTGGAAATCTCTCATTTTATCTGTACATGATAAATCATGTACTCCCACACAAACTAATACTCGACAAAGATCATGCCACTGAAAAGAAAGTTACTGTCTGGACAGCGTCAAGATTACATGATCCCATTGACATTTAATTCCGTTGTAGATTGAGATCTCGGTGATTTTTTCGAGGCAAGCTAAATTGCTAGAAAGAATAACGTTACTGTCTGAAGAATAATTGTAGAAGTTCTTTCCTTAAAAAGTTTTGTCAATGCAATGTAGTATAAGGAACAGTTTCTCAAATAACAACGGATCGTGAACTTTACGCGATTCGTCCTTCTTCATTCTTTCCTTCAAGATCCTCCATCCCATCCTCATTATTCTCTATGGTCTAGAACATATATCCGCGGTACTCGAATCCGTTGTTGGCAGCAAAACCCACGCACAGTTATTCAATTCAATTAAATGATACCTTTATTTTACGTGGCGAGACTCAGGCAATGAGGCCTGCCCTTCTTTCTGACCACGCAAATTTCGCTACATTCCTTTCGCCATCTAGCGGAGAAAGAAAATAATACTAAGCTGACGAAAGAGGGAATTTGAATTTAGCTTAAAGGCCTCTGTTAGGCTTGAAGATCTTTTACATGCTGTAAATCTACAACAAGGGTCAGCCGGTTTTACTTCCCCTTCGCAGGAAGGCGTGCGAAGGACTGTTGCGTCCTCAAAAACCCACCGCGTCGATCGGCTTTCAACCCGCGAAATTGGGTATAACAATCTGATTCGCTCACCGTTACACCATCAAAGGCACAGTTGTAACAGCGGAGAAAGAAAATATCACTATGTGAAAACATAAATTTTCAAAACCAATTGCGAACGCAATAAAGTGGGTAGTGTATTTAAAATACTTAACTTAATAAGCATTATTAGAACGTAGTAGTAATGCGTTTTCATCATTCATGAAAATCTATAAAAGTGTATTTGAGACGACGATGAGCATGTCGCGCGAAAATGAAACACTAGTATTTTTCTTCGTCAATATTTAGACACATCCCGAGAGTTTTGACTTACTTTAAGCACATTGTAGAAGAGAAATCGGCAAGAAACCGTTCCAACCGTAAAATCTGAATAGTCTCCGCAAAATTACATAACAAACCATTTCTCGTCTAAATGAATAGAAGACAGTGTTTTTGGCATGAAATCACTCACCTGTATTACTAATTGTCTGAGGAATGTAATTAGAAAGGAAAAATTAGATCACGTTTTACATTAACATACTGTATATGCTCCTAAAGTTATCGTGTTTGCCTGATTTTGTCTCCGGTAGCAAGGGCTTCACAAATGCAGAAGACTAGCGACTCAAGATAAACATGAGTGACATACGACTTCCGTGCCGCCACCAGCTACAGTAGGTTGATCCTTTATTTCTGCCTCGACACTTCAAAACATCAAAAAATGTTGTAACGTGCTTGGAACCTGAACGGTTGATACGTTGTGTACCACAAGAGTTTACATATGCAATTTCACAAAGTTTCATTTTACATTCACAAAGAGATCCATAGAATAACTTTACACATATCCTACTAGGAACATTTAAGGAAGAATAACAAAGTTCTGTACCTAATCATCTCAATTCCAGTCGAGCAAGAATTCTGAAAGTCTGGTCTTTACAGTTCCGTAAAATTGAGGGTTTGTGGGCAAGAACAGGGCAACCCACAATTTATGAATAAGGAAAGTTTTGAAAAAACGCCTCAGAAATGTTATCGATATTTTTGATCTTGTAGTATGATTCTGGAGAACATGATGCCATTTGATTCATAAAATGTAGTTTTAAACAAAATCGAGTTTTGGTATTGATAATTATAAACGGGTGCTTCACGCATTGTGGTTTGTCCCAAATAGTCTTACGTAGGTTACCACTCTCTGACCCACAACACCTCAATTCATAGTCTCTTAGCATGCACAGTTTGTTCACCATCAATCCTGGATAATATCCAGCCATCAGAATTATTTTCTCAGATCTCACTATCTCCTCAATTGTGGCAGTATTTGGACCGTCGGGCTGCGTCCCAAGGAGAACCGATTTCGTGCGAAATTTCTGTCGTCCGACTTCGGAAATTTTCGTCCGATGTGTTAGATTCGTGCCAACAAGCGCTGACAAACGGAAATGGTCCTAGTGAAATCAAACGATCTCTTCCAACGGTATCCAAAAACATCGGCAATGGGATAAAGATCTGTTTTGATTGATTCTGTCGGTTCCATTCGCCCGAAATCAGCTGCAGAGTCAAGGCCACCTCTAATACTAGAACCATCTTCTAACATGTAGAATATCTTGAACATGCTTCTGGCATGTGTTTCAAACAATGTGCCGAAGAATTAAGGGAACATTCGGCCAATTTTGGACGCAACATTGGGGTGTTTTTCGGATGAAATGAGTGGGACGATTTTGCTCGCAGTCGTCCGGTAGCGAGCGACCGAAATTTCGGTAATGCACCGGTAACTGAGAGTAGATTTTGGAAGAATGTATGGGAAAGTTGGTCAGAGGCAAAAATGACGAAATCATCTGTAATAAGGGCAATGTGTATATTAGTGTGCAATGGAATCTCAGAAATATAAATATTGAAAAGAACTGACGACAATGGGGAACCTTGTGGAACACCTGCTGAACTTCTTGGTGAGCTTGCAAAGTAAATGTGCGATCTTTAATGAAATTTGATTTGGTGTTAAGTATTTCGGTGTACCAAGTTTTCTGAGTTTGTATATTAACCCTTTCGTATCAGACCCGGTCGAACGCTTGAAAGACATCCAGGAAGATTGCTATTAAAGTATGGCCAGCATGAAATGCTTCATGGATATTTTCGGTGATACGCAGTAATTGGTGACTTGTGAGAATGACTTTGGAAACCCAATTGAAAGTGAGAAATAATATTATTTTGATTTATAACTTTACAGAGACTCTTTAATAGTAAATTTTTCTTGCACATTTGAGAGAATGGGAATAAAACTGACGGGTCTGTAGCTAGTGGGGTTGGCAGGGTATTTGTTGGGTCTTGGTATAGCAATTATTACGGAAAGTTTCCAATTCCAAGAAATGGGGAAATATCCCATTCTTAGCACCAAGTTTATATATATATATATATATATATATATATATATATATATATATATATATTGGATTTGTATGTGGATTGTGATCTCAATCCAGCTGTGGGATAGAGAAGAGAACTAATGGGATATTCGAGTTGGTAATTGTTATATCTAGAATGTCTGGTAAGCAATTCGAGTGATATGTAAAGTGCGTGGGATCGACCGGAGCAATAACTTTTAAATCGTAATTTCGACACATTGTGTAAATATATTTCGCCTGGAGAATATGTTCCACAATCCCATAACGTATGTTTTGCTTTTATACCACCGAGCAAAATACAGGGAGTATTTGAAGATAAAAGTGTCTAAAAATGTGATTAATATTTATGTATTGCAGTTATATTTGACTCTTCGGCAGCGGTCAGAGTGTAACAGATTGTAACCAAAATTTCGGTCGGCCGACGCCGGAGGTTTCCGTCAGATATGCCCGATTCGTTCAAATATGTACTAGTAACTGGAAATGGTCATATTGAACCCGAACGACATCTTCCGACGGCGTCCGGAAACATCGTCTATCGGACGAAGATCTGTTTTGTTTGATTTTGTCGGTACATTCGTCAGAAATCAGTTGGAGAGTCAAGGCCAGCTGTGATATCAAGGCTACTTCGAACTCATGTAGATGGTCTTGAGTGTGCCTCTCGCAAATTTTTCAAACAATTAACTGCGGAACTATGGGGTTATTCGGCGGATTTCGGGTGCAACATTCGGGTGCATTTCGGATGAAATAAGCCGGACAATTTTGCTCGCAGTCGTCCGGTAGCGAGTGACAGATATTTCGGGTGCACTGTGACCGTAGTCTTCAGCTGATTACGAGCAAATGGAAACGACAGAACCATACAAAATACATCTTTCTGCGATAGCCGATGTTTTCAGATGTCTTTGGAAGAGGTCGTTTGGGTTAACTACGACCATTTCAGTTTACCCTCTCGTGTTTGAACGAATCCGTCACATCGAACGAAAGCTTCCCACGAGCTTGACTATAGTAGTTATTTAGGAGCTACAAAACTTATACCTAATCTAATTTTCATTCATTGACAATAAAAGGAATATTACGAACCTTATGTTTATCTCTGTGAATTCGCATTTTTGTACATTCTATTACGCATCATATTTCTTAAATTTACATTTGTATACATTTGCATAAATACATATATTTAATTCATTACATGCAGATTCCATACTTAGTACATACATATTATATTTTTTAACTTTATTCAACGGTAAAGCGAGATAATTTCTGCAATAGACATTTCTTATATCATTCAATCTGAACTAATTGCTATTAAAATTAAGCGTTTTTCTCGTTTCTGTTCGCTTTTGCGTGTCATCGACTGAATGACATGTCTTAACTAATGGGTTTGAACAAACGTATGTGCCCCAGCTATGCTAACAGCATGAACTTGGATGTTCACATGGGATCGCGTGATGTATTAATACCCGCGACTAATCGTCGATATTCTAGGACAGTCGTAATTGATGCAATTGCTGCACGTGTCCCCTACGCAAACCTGCTCGTGTCATGGTCTGCGTGACCCATCGTTTGTGTGTTTGCCAATCTTGCGTACAGCCATCACCAACTTTTAAATTCGCTTAACCTCTCGTAGTTATTCCCATGCTACACGCGTGTTTTATCTGAGTGAGAACTTTGCCGATAATATCAAAACCGGTGGCCTGTAGGAGTAAACATGCTGCTGAATGAAACCATACAAAAGGCTTTTCTAACACACTGTTCAAGATCAGAAAACAAAATACTCTCGTACTACTCTGCAGTACTTTAAATATGTTAACAAAAACCAATCACAACGAATGTAACAATAACATTCAACAGTTCTTTACATACCAAGAATATAAAAAAAGATGCTGTTCCATAACGCGATATCTGAACAATAAGTATTTTTCTACTCCCATTTTAAATGCTGTGATTTGATGGTTGCAACCATTTGCATAATGATACTCATTACGATAGAGATTTCATTTTGATACAGGTCTTGACTAATCACAGAGGAGTTTATAATCCAAATACTGACATTTAATTAATCATTGAGAATCCCTCTAGTAAATGTTTTGTTCGATTGACATTAAAATTGAATTTGATATTATATTATGGTTGTCAGTTCTGATTTCTTTTATTAGTAATAATTTTTTCGTGGAATATTATTTCAAATAAATTGGATGGTAATTTCATTTTTATCCTATTTGACTAGCTTATTACTCCCTCGCAGGTGGTCTGGTAATCACAGCCACCTGCGGCAGCATGCGAAGGTAGGGTTAGGGAGCTGTCCGCTAGGTGGCCTTGGCTGAATCCTGCTCGTCAACTGCCACGAAACGATTCAGTGTAAAAGTTTAACTTATACAAGTCGTAGAAAAAGTACCGTATGAAACTCGATGTAATGGGTATTAATACACTCCTGTGAAGTTTACGATACTCTCTCGTATCGTAATATTACGCTCGTGTATTAATACCCATCATTACATCATCGTTTCATAACGTACCATGAAGGTGGACATCCTCTTCTTTGGAGTCTTTCTGCATTACGTCAGCTGTGGCATAAGCAGTTAGACATTGAGTATGAGAAGCCGTACGTGCAGTATGAGAATAGGCGAAATATACTTCAGCTTGCGGGACAATGACCCCCATCTCGATCGATTTTCTGTTTCTCCGATACATTGAGCAAATGTTGAGGTGGGCACTTGCCTGCTTCTAGACATAAATGTCGATTCACTATGCGCACGTTTTGTTAAGCTCTCCTTTTGCTACAAATCGTATGAGTAGAGACGAAGGTGTGAATTACGACTTAGTTCGTAATATCAAAAAATCAAATCTGTAGTTCGTTTATGTAAATAAGTTTTCTATAACGTTGGAGGGAAAATGTCTATTTTCAAACGTTGCTAACTTTGCTTTTTAAAACTTTTATTCATCATTCAGCTATTTATGGTTAAAATGTTGGGATGAGATTCTGGAGCTCAAGGAAACGTACACACATGGTTCTTTTCCCTATACACCACATACGGTTTTTACTGTTTTTGACTAATAAATCTATCACGATCAAATATTAGAATTAGTCGAAATCGAACCTGTTTTATTGTTTTGGATTTTCCCCGAGATCCTGAGTTCTAACGAAATTATTGACTCCCCTCACATGGCCAAAGGCGGCTTAGTTTTCTCTCAATTTCTGCGCTCTGAAGAAATTAGTAATATAGATTATGGAAATGATATACGAAATTACAACGTAAATGTACGAACGCGTATTCAAGCGGTCAGAATAAATACATTTTGTAATAATCTTCTCGCAGTTTCGTATATTTCACAATTTGCAGATACGAGAATTGACGGATTCGAGAATTACAGATCGCGTATTCGAGGATAAATAGATTTGGAGGTTGGCCGGTGGAAAGATATGAAGTTTTGGTGCAATTCTGGTAGAGACTGCTGTATGGTTATTGGCGGATTGTGGAAAAATTTGTATCAGAATGATCACTTTCAGGACGAAATTTTCGGTTGTTAGTTTTACGGAGTTTGTGCCTTCCCTAACATGTCCCCTTCTCCGCCATTGCTACTCCTTACTCTAGCCATAGAATTATTATTTAATAATATTAAATTCATTCTTCATTAATAAAAACACCTAAAATATCGAGTTTTAGCATGTTTTTGTGGAATTCAAAGTTCGGAAGTTTGAGAAACCGCAGATTAAAAAATTCCAGAATAAATTTTGCGAATATCCACCACTAGACTTCACTCAGTTTTATAAAAGAAAAAATGATTAGTTGGAGTTCTTTAACGCTTTGGTTTTCGTATCATGCGTACTCTCATTTGATAACGTTTACTTAGAATTAGAAAGTTTGAATTGAAGAACCCTGTCATAATTCATGTTTCTTGAATTCCAATCCCGAAAATTCGACGTTTCAAAGATTTGGTATTTTTAAATTCGAGGATTTGCAGATTATTGTTTTCGCATAATCAAGATTTAAAAGATTCATTAACATTTCAATATGTGAGGTTTTGAAGATTAGATGTTTCGAAGTTCATAATATACGAGTCATCAGAAGTTAACAGCAGTTGCAGATTCTACTCTGTATAGAATACTTTGCATCAGAAAGCAAACTTTCGGGCCTGCACTGTCGATCCCGAGCGTAGAAAACAAACGTTTGTAGGTATAAAGTTTCAAAGATTTGATGTTTTGAAGATTTGGTTTTAAAGTTACGATGTTTCTAAGTTACAAATAACGAAGGCTAGAAGATTCGCCAATTCGATTGCCCTGTCTTTATTACGTGCTCTGATCTTTGAAACTTCGAGACTGCTCTTCCACTTGCGATCGTAGGCCGTCCCGAGGAGTCTTGATTTATGCGAGCGACCTCTCCACAGTCCCACCCGTGTGTAATGATTATTTCAAAGTCTCTCTAATTCGAAGATTCCGTAATTCGAAGATCCGATATTTCGAATTTCGCAATAACAAAGATGCGAATGTCAGGGCCTCCATATTGGATGTTCTGATTTCTGAATCATAACGATAGCTCCCGGGCCAGCGTTTCCGAAATGGCGCTTTTGTTTACGCGCATAAGCATTTTTTTTTTTACGTTTTCAATGCGAGCGCCGTCCCCGTCCATGTCTAATGGTTATTTCAGTCTTGTTTATTCGATGATTCCACTTTTCGAAGGTCTAATATTTCGAATTTCGCAGAAATGAATATTACCATCCTTATTGCATGTTTTTTACCATCCCTAATTATTACCATCCTTATTGCATGTTCATATCTCCAAGTCACGACAGCATCCGTACCAGCACTTCAGAGACTGCGCTGCGTTCAGTGACAATACACCGCTTATCAAATATTTCGAACACTATCCACATCAAAAATTCGCTATTTCGAAGAATCGTTATTTCGAAGTCTATTTTCAAAGATTCCTTAATTCGAAGATCCGTTATTTCGAATTTCGTAGTAATGAAGATTCGTGTGCCAGATCATCGTTCTAGGATGTTCATATCTCCGAATCACAACGATAGCTTCCGGGCCAGCGCTTACGAGACTGTTTTCGTTTACGAGCATAGGCCGCTTTCCGTGGTCGTGGTCGAGGCAAGCACAGACGTCCCCATCTAATTGTTTTATCCAAGTCTCGTTAATTCGAAGATTCCGTAAATCGAAGATCAGATATTTCGAATTTTGCAGTCATGAAGATTTGTACGTCAGACCATCCTTATTGGGTGTTCTGATCTCCAAATTAGAACGACAGCTTGCGGGCACTGCGCTTTCGTTTACGAGTGTATACCGCACATTATATACTTCGAAGACTCGGTATTTCCAAGAATCGTCATTTTGAAGTCCCCTTTTTCAAAAATTCCTTAATTCGAAGATCCGTTACTTTGAATTTTGTAGAAATGAAGATTCGAATGCCAGGCCATCTTTATGGGATGTTCTGATCTCCGAATCCCAACCTTATATATTTCGAAGACTCGGTATTTCCAAGAATCGTTATTTTGAAGTCTCCTTTTTCACAAATTCCTTCATTCGAAGATCCGTTACTTCGAATTTTGTAAAAATGAAGAATCGAATGCCAGGCCATCTTTATGGGATGTTCTGATCTCCGAATCCCAACCTTATATATTTCGAAGACTCGGTATTTCCAAGAATCGTTATTTTGAAGTCTCCTTTTTCAAACATTCCGTAATTCGAAGATCCATTATATCGAATTCTATAGAAACGAAGATTCGAATGCCAGTCCTTCCTTATTGGTTGTTCATATCTCCGAATCACCACGATATCTTCCGGGCCAGCGCTTCGGGACCGCGCTTTCGTCCACGACCGTAGGCCGCTTTCCGCGGTCATGTTCGATGCGACCGCCGCCGCCCCGCCCGTGTCCCCGCCCCTGCCCCCCCTCCCCCTCCGGGGCCCCAGCGAAGGCGGGGGCGGCGGCGCGCGCTCTGGCAGTCGCTATCCGTGAGCGAGCGCGCGCGCAGCCGTGGGTCGTTTCGGTCCGGACTTCGACCTCCGTCGCGGTCGACATGCCATGACTCACGCGTCGTTGGCAAGTTGTTGCTACTGCTGGGAAACGCGCGCAGGTTTTTTTTTCTCGCCCTCGCGCGTAACTGTTGCTTCTGGACGACGACGCTTGTTCGTCAATACGAACTGGTTGATGTTCTGTTTTTTTATCTTCATTGTTGTTAGTGATACAGTGAACAAGTGCAAATTGAACAACTACAATTTGATCTCAATATTTCTTCTATGAAAACAAGTGTTGCGGTCTATCGCGTTAATTCTTGTTAATGACGATCTGAAAACAAAAAACTTGATTCTTGTTCTTCTTGTTTGTGATCAAATGACCAAGTTCATTTAAATTTTCGTAATGTCGTTGAAAACGAATGTGACAACTGATAACACGAGTGATTCTTCCATTTAAAGATCCATGAATGAAGGACTTGATTTGGACTTCTTCTTTCCGTCGGACTTCTTACTGATTGTAACTAAATGAATAAGTGTTTGAACATTTGCATCTTGATCGGGATATATCCAAAATGAAGAAAAGTGTTCCAATTCACAACATTAAAAAGTTTTTCTCGTGACAATACGTAAAGCAAAATAATCTATTTAGACATTTTTAAAAGGATTACTACTTGCGACAGTGAATGAATAAGTCATTTTATCATCTTCAAACTGATCCGAAATTTTGAATTGTAAACTAGTAATGAAATCGATAAAATGAGAATTTTCTTTTGAAATTAAAATCTGATAAGTTGAAATTCAACTTCTGGGAATTAAACATATTTCTGTTCACTTTGTGCTCTTATAAAACTATCTTTTTCTTATATTTGCCACTAAAGAAACAAATTCATTGGAACTTCCGTGTTCTGTACGGAATACGTGAAAGCTGACAGCAATTATGGTGCCTGTGTGCAAATTTATTTGGAACGCATGAAAAATTGCAATTGCAAGTAATATGGAAGAATATTAACTTACAATTAGAAGAAATTAATTTAAAATAATCGCATTCTGTGCTGATGTTCAACTTTCGTTTATTGGTTTGAAGATATCTCAATGGATGTTAAATACAGGTATTTTGACCAACATGAATGTAGTACTCCTAGTACGTTAGTGTTTTGAGATGTATTTTCTTTAACGTATTGCATAAAATTCATTTTCGTATAAGAACTATTGCCTCTCAGATGTATAATTAGTGTATTCTTAAATAAGTATAATAGTCAATGAAATTTTAGATATTAAATAAAATATGAGTTCTTACGATGTCGTTTCCACGATTAATGAGAGTGGCTTATGAAATAATAAAAATTGTAAAGTCAAATTATATGTTTTCAATCTAGATTGTTTATCCAGAAATTGGTTTGAATGTCATGAATTAAGATAACATCTAAACTACCAAATCATTTCCCCTAAAGCAGAATATTTGGACTATTGTTCATCAGGAATCTGAATAATGTCTTGGTTATCGGGAAATCCATCTCTAGATGGGTAATCCCAGAATAGATATTTATATGTCAAGAAATAACAGTGAATGTTTTTCAGAAGAGTGGTTTACCAACCGATACGGCGCACAATGAGGTGGTGAATGAAGCTAGACTGGAAAAACATTAGTTTGCGACCAAAAACCATAAAATTTCCTCTCTTCAATCCTCTCTATATTTACGTTCTCGCTACGTACTACTTACGTAGTATAGAGAAAGTATTTTTATGACGCAAGGATTTTTTGATAGAAAAACTCGCATTGTAGGTCACTGGAACCAGATAAATGGATAATTCCTTCACTCTTGTGCAGTAAATAACTTTCTCTAATACTTTGTATGGTCAGAATCCATGTTTTGTGGGTTCTTGATACCTAAAAATTGTTTTGCGGCGAACCGTATGTCTATCAGCCTGTCCGTCTGTGAACAACGTTTGCGGTTAAACCGAAGGAAGGATTTCTATCAAAACTAATATTCTATCAAAACTAAAATCTGATGTTGCGGTCCCTTGAATTAGAATTTTTGTATTTTTCTTTCTACTACTTTTCGTAATGTCTCAAAAACGTTTTCAAAATTAAAATGGTTCCATTTTTTTTATTCTTTCCGTAAAGTATGCTTGTAAAAATGGGGCAGATCCTTGTTCGTTGAATTTTCTGAATTTTCAAAAATTGCAAAAGTTTAACTTTTGTTCAGCGTCTTTCTACAACTATACTATTGAAGATGTAGATATTTTATAAATAACATCGGTTCTTCAAAAATATTTTAAATAAAATTTATACAGAACAATATTTTCGGAAAAACAGAATCAAACTTTTTTTCGGTTAGTGAGAAGTACGCTTATAAACATGGCGCAGGTCCGATTTTCTTTGAACTCTATGAATTTTCAAAAATTGCAAAAGTTACAAATACTGTGTGAAAGTACGTATACCGTTGTAGCAGCACTAGTTTTTTTATATATTATGAATGGCGTATTACTAATATTGATTGTTTCGGAAAATATATTTCTGTTCTAATAAGTATGATATTAGTATAACCGATTGTTCAAAATAAGATGATTTGCAATTCTGACAATTGACTTCAAGCTATGATTTGTATAATATTAAAAGTTCAGCAACATCAGTGATTAGTGGTAGTAATTTTTTAACAAAATCGAACCCGAAATGAGAATTTTCTGATAGATTTGCCTTACAATAGCTTCAGAGAGTGAAAAAACAGTTTCTTAATTAATTTAAATGCACGTTTTATAAAATATATCACATAAAACATCATATTATTTACGTAGCTCCTTTACTGAACTAGTAAAACTTCATTACTTCAAACAACATAAATTATAAACTAGTTGCATAATATATTTTCAGCCAATTGTTCTTACACATCTTCCACAAACCTAGCTACTACTTCCAGGATATTTCTTTAAGTCTAGAGAAACTTCTACTTCACGAACATTAAATTATTCAAGATGGATATCTTTAGAAGTCAGTTTACAAGAAAATAAGTTCGAAGGTTCGAATATATATCTCTACCTTACAAGCCGCAAGTCAGAAAAAAAGTGAAATAATTTCAAGAAAACTCCTCTTGAAAGCTACCAGCAATGCAGACAAAACTATTCGTGTAACTAAAGAAGTTAAAAGTGTATAGTTCCGATTGATCTCAAGTTGCAGGCGCACGACTTACGTAGAAAGAAAGACGAATATTACAATCTCGTACAAAAACAATATTGTAATGCTGAAAAATATCAATTTCGAAGTTTTGTTGGAAATTCAAATTGGTCCCTGATACCGGAAACGTGTTTTTGTTTCAAAAAGTCTGTGACATTCCGACTGTGGTTAAAACTAGCGCTTTCGTTCGCAGGATGTTCTTTAATATTCATATTTCCTGATGTACTTGGTCACACTCAATAGCGATTTTTTTCGATTTTGTACATTAAGTCCCAACAACATTCATATAATTTTCTTAATGATGGCTCCAATTCTTTTCAAAAGAATTTTTCTCAAATAGAGAGAAGTATGTACAATGATAAAGGTTCCACTCCAGTTTTACATAAAGTATACTCTCAGTTCTACTCCAATTTTAAATAAAATCTATGGATTTTTCAATATTGTAAAATTTGATACAGTTTTCAATCTCCTCCTACAATTACATTATTGAAGATAAATATTTAGTGCATAAAGGAATGTCTAGAAGTGGCTAATACATAATGGAATCGCAAATCAAGTTACTTCCTCTACTTCGATTTTTCTACAGTGGCCGATGACATTAGGTTATTGTTACACCTTATGAAATAAATCCTTTTAACAGAGGTAAGCATTTTTTTCATGCCACGAGCCCCGTTCAGAAGAACGTCCGCGAATTCATTAAAATGATTCATTTTATAAGGCATATTTATATATACGTCACAAGGACATATTGTCATTAGTTACTCTAGAAAATCGAAGTACAGTCGACTTCGGTTATAGTGAACTGGAAACTAACATTTTTGGGTAACTATATCAGAAGTTCACTATACCCGATGATCTCAGCATTCGGTTTTCAGTAAGGTCACCATTCCGGGTCCGCTTCCTTCACCTCAGGGGAGACTTCTTCCATTATGACTTTTGGCCGACGATATTTTTTTCAGTTTGCCTGGTGTTGGAATTTGTGGCAATGAGGCGATTTATATTAATTTCCAGGGCGTAGTATTTCCTAAGTTCACTATAGCCGAGGTTCACTGTAAGCGAATCTTCTTATGCTTGTTTGTAATGTAAGTGAATCGGAATCAATGAATTAAGTTCTCTATAACCGAAGGTTCACTATAGTCGAGTTGACTATAAGCGGAGTGGACTGTTTATATACTATATTAATAACAGAACTCCTCATGCTTTTCGTTGTTGCATCCCTTCTGCTTAGTGGCTACTGAGCATTGAACAATTCAACTTCATAGTGTTTTATTACGTTGCTGCCTGCCTACTTCTTGGTTATGCAATCCGTCTTACAGGAGCGAATGATGAATTCGGGATGTTCATACAAAACGTCGCTTAATCGGAATTGTATTGTATGCAATTGTGTGTATATATATATATATATATATATATATATATATATATATATATATATATATATAATATTGCAATTGTATTGCAGTATTCCTACAAAAATGTCCATATAATAGTGCACCAGGAAAGTCTCTCCGCACTGAGCCGAATCAAGCCCTCCTATTAAAAACTGCATTCGTGTTGGTAGCAACCAGATCACTGGAAAACAAGTGAAGGGAACATCACTTCCATCTTCTATTATGATTGTGTTGAGTACGTAATTTACGTTTTCAAGTCGCAGCTCGTACTACCAACATAATTTCTGTTCCAAGCACTCTCACCAGAAAGGTTCTACTACGGAGATACTTTCCTGGCTCGCTATATTTTTATGATAAAATACAAAATAACAACAGTGTCTGTCAGACTAGTAACATTTGTTTCATGTAACATTTGTTATTTAAGTAACTAGACAGAAAATGAGTCTTTGGCATGCGAATAAAAATAATGTTCGCTAACGTGACGATAGGAGCCGAATACGACATTTGGAAACAAGTACGCCAAACCCTCTTTCACGAGTTACGTATATTATTTTTAGTGCGAATTCTGGGAAACTTTCAAATACCATTGGAATCATTCACAATATAGAACGCAGCATCTAAGTTTATTCATGTCGCCTCAGTGTTTTCTTTACTTTGCAGTACCCTGTTGATTTATATGACTTCTTTGCGGTACGAGTACGGTACGGCAAAGTCTACTTTGGCATACGCATACACTTAACGTTACACTTTCCAATCAAGGTGAATGCAACAATAATCCTGAAGGTGGGAATTACTTTTCATGTACGAGTGCTGAACAGAAGTGTACTAAAGGGGATTCACTCTAGATTACAAAGGCGGTGTCTTTCAGACGACGCAACTAGTGCTGAAAGCTTCCCCTACCCACTTCCCCTTCACTCTCCGTTTCTGAAACTCAGGGAATCTTCATTGTGTGACTAGTCTGTATCGTCATGCGCGTGCATATTTCCGGTATACGCCATTTTAACACGCGTCGTTCAGTAAACTACGCCTTTGTAGTTACGCCATTGCTATTTTTTGGCGCTACATTAGTTAATATTGTGAATTATGAATACAAACTCCTTATTTTGTAGCAATTAATTTTTACTCTAAACATTTAGGAATTATAATCGGACGATGGCGATCATAATAAAGGTCGTGTGAGGAGATACTTCTGCGGACGCTTCTCAAATGCCATGTGTGCAGCACCAAGCATGTGTCTGCTGTGGGAGTCAAGTCATTTAGGGGTATCTATAAAAACCTTTAAAACGTATTTGTAACTTCATATCATACATGTTCAATCCATTAAATTTAGTGTGTCATTGTTAAAATGAGTTTCTCTTAATTTTTACCCAAAGTACACGTAGTCTGCCCCACTGCGCCTTTGTAAAAACGCTTGGAACTACGGCTTTGTAATCTACGGTTAACATTCCGTCACTCGCGCCCACTTATAGCACGAGTACTCGCGGGTTGGACCCGTCCACTACACCCATCATAAAGTTTATTTTCTTTATTAATATCATTAATAGATTTTTCTTATTTTTCTGTGCTTATATTATAATTGAATACACCACGGAAAGAAACGTAAATAATTAATTACAAGCCATATTAGCTTGTATTATATTTCCGTCACGTAGCCATTAGTTGCATGAGTACTCGCGTGTTGGACTACGTCCAACGCCCACATTGTTTAGTTTTCTACATCTTCTAATATTTACTTTTTTGCACAGTTACGGATAGAAACGTATAGGACATATTAAATACATTCATATTAAAGAAAAAATATCATTTTGATCAGGTATGCAAGAACACCATTCCATACGTCAGTACTCGCTTGCTGGATTCTATCATACAGGCACAGATATTGTACTTCAGCGCTTTAATGAGATGAGAAGTCTATAGGCACCCTTCTCAGATACTGTTAAAGTAGTAGAAGCATTGTTTTTGTACGTGAAAGGCTAACATTCCTTTCTTAACCCAGGAGTCGGCAACCTGCGGCTCGCGAGCCGCATGCGGCTCAGTAGAATCATACTTGTGGCCCTCGAGTACTTTAATAGTACTTAATGAATAAATAACTACAATATTGTAGTTGCCAAACAAATATAATAGTCCTACGCACACTCCAAAATGCGCGGCAGATCGCATGCATGTAAAGTTAGCTTTAGCTAATCTTGCTCTCCACATTCACCGTCACCACTCTCAAAACCAATGCGAATAGAAACAGTCACGAGTTTTCCAATTCAGCACCTTTTAGTAGTGAGCCAGACAAACTCTCTGAAAAATCCCATCACGCAATGCGAGGAATTTCAGCAAAATATTTGCTTACTACCATATGTGTTGCATGTGCACACTGTGAAAAATATTAGGCCTTATTACTGAATGCGTTCTCTACCATTTGATTTATACTTTAAGCGAAACTCTATAACCTACTGAAATAAGGTTTTTACAATTTGTTTTAAGTTGTTAAAAAGGTGTTTCCGTTTTCTTTAATAAGTTTACTATTATGGAAATAATAATTTCTGTTAAAACGCAAAATAAAAGGTTTTTATTTCCCAATAAATACGTGTTTCACAGCAGATAACGGTTATATTATTTTTTCTAATACATATTACCGATATATGTATTTATATTCGGGTCTTTAAAAAAACTTATTAATTACACCGGGGGGAATGGCTCATAACTCCAGAAAGCTTGCCGACCTCTGGGTTAGCCAGAAAAGAATCTTGTGTTTGACCCTATCCAACAGCGCGAATGACGGGGTGTTAACTCGGGAGTGCTCGCAATGGATCTGTGAGATCCAAGCCACGGCAATTTTATGTTTCTGAATTATTGCGATATTTTAGTCGTCTGATATTTCGTGTACTCCTTCATTGTACGTTTCTGAGATCGCCTGGTTTTTTATTTTTACCCATTCGTTGAATCATTTCCCGTGAGCATATTGAAACTTGATTGCTGCCCTGCGCGATCTGTCGTATACGTTAGGTGCAATGGCACCAGAGCAATGTGAGCTCCTTGTCTGAGCAGTACGTATGATGGGCATTATTTTCAGCCGTGTATATAACAAATGCCTATTCAGAAAATTTAATAATGTCTTATCTACAATTGACAGTCAAATTTCTTACGGGAGAGGAAGAAGATATGCAGGAAACGTCTGTAGGGAAATGAAAACATGCAAACCTTGAAAAGTGGAAAAAAAGACGACTTTCTAAATATTTTTGTGAAAAAGTAAAATATACATTTGTTTAGAACATCCCAAAATAATTTGTGGAAATTACTTTGTAAAATATATATTTCTTTAGAACATCCCAAAGTAATTTGTAGAAATTTTATTTAATAATATGTAATAGGACAATAAGATTTTTAATATTTTTTGCGTGTACTTTGTCAATTTTTACCTTTCTCACCATAAGTATTCAGACAAGAATTCTGCAATATAAGATTCATTAATAATTGCATTGGGGGACATGTACACACTGAATAAAATACGTATTTCAGTAAATGGGACTTCCGATCATTCGTATTCACAAAACTTTGCAGCCATATCTGAGAGATACATTGCGGGCACTGGCGCGAGTCGACCTATTGCGGGCACTCCCGGATTAAAGAGCTCCCTTCTCACGGCCTGTCTCGTCGTAGATTCCCGAGCAGGGGCGTCGTAGATTCCCGAGAAAGGCAGCGCGCGAGTGGTGTGGAGTGGAGTCGAGTGTGTGGCGTGCCGCAGGGCTTCGGGATTAAAGAGCTCCCTTCTCACGGCCTGTCTCGTCGTAGATTCCCGAGCAGGGGCGTCGTAGATTCCCGAGAAAGGCAGCGCGCGAGTGGTGTGGAGTGGAGTCGAGTGTGTGGCGTGCCGCAGGGCTTCGGGATTAAAGAGCTCCCTTCTCACGGCCTGTCTCGTCGTAGATTCCCGAGCAGGGGCGTCGTAGATTCCCGAGAAAGGCAGCGCGCGAGTGGTGTGGAGTGGAGTCGAGTGTGTGTGGCGTGCCGCAGGGCTTCGGGATTAAAGAGCTCCCTTCTCACGGCCTGTCTCGTCGTAGATTCCCGAGCAGGGGCGTCGTAGATTCCCGAGAAAGGCAGCGCGCGAGTGGTGTGGAGTGGAGTCGAGTGTGTGTGGCGTGCCGCAGGGCTTCGGGATTAAAGAGCTCCCTTCTCACGGCCTGTCTCGTCGTAGATTCCCGAGCAGGGGCGTCGTAGATTCCCGAGAAAGGCAGCGCGCGAGTGGTGTGGAGTGGAGTCGAGTGTGTGTGGCGTGCCGCAGGGCTTCGGGATTAAAGAGCTCCCTTCTCACGGCCTGTCTCGTCGTAGATTCCCGAGCAGGGGCGTCGTAGATTCCCGAGAAAGGCAGCGCGCGAGTGGTGTGGAGTGGAGTCGTGTGCGTGGCGTGCCGCAGGGCTTCGCCTGCCGTTTACGAGCGACTTTTCCGCCTCGCGGCCGCCGCGCGCGGGCGCTGGCGTGCGGCGCGGCATTGCGGCCAAGACGTATGGCTCTGTTCGCTTCCGCTTCCAGCGGAACTCGCCTCCGCCATGGGACTCGCTTCCGCACCGCCGACGAAGAGAAGGGCACGGCGCAGCGCCGCAGAAATGCGACGGTGATGGCACTCGTCAAAGGAAGCTATAGGCGGTTTTGTTGCGTAGTTCATCGGTACAAGTTAGATTACGCGTCTCTACATGCGACGCGGAGCGGGCCGGAGCGGGCCGGAGCGGGCCGGAGCGGGCCGGAGCGGGCCGGAGCGGGCCGGAGCGGGCCGGAGCGGGCCGGAGCGGGCCGGAGCGGGCCGGAGCGGGCCGGAGCTGGGTTCCCGAACGGAGCTGTTTATTTCGCTGCTAATTACGAAATTTACCCACTCTTTTATGATGTCCTTTAGATGAATTTTATTAATTGTTATCGCTTAATATCATTAGATTAAAACAATTAATAATATTAATGTTAAACGTAGTTCATTTAATTCAAAATTATCCGTATGGTTTTAAACCGACCATATGCCTTCTGATTCATAATTTCGCGGAGTTCGGGTTGATACACATACAAACGTATTTCCCTAACTCTGGGGATACCTTTGTATTAAAGGTTCCTTGCATTACAAAAATAAATGGTTTGTTCCGAGATCGATCGCTTAAATTTTGATTTATTGGTGTTTCGAGGATTTTGATAACTTAACAAATTGATACTAATGATTCATGTGTACTCACTTAAATAAGACATATTATTCAATTTCTATCCCACCGTATGAAATAAATATTTTCTCGCGTCGATATTTGTAACGAGAAAACCTATTCCATTTTTGCCAAATAAGAGTCGACATTTGTACGTGTCGTAATAAAGTAATAATCTATATTAAAGACTTTCAGAACTACAAACATTTCAAAAATGAATTCAGAATATTCAGTTTTCGAGTGAACAGTTTTGAATTTTTTCAGAAGAAAAAGATGCTGTAATAGTATTTAACATTATAACAACACTTGAGAGAAATTGTATCGTATTTTGATAAAAAAACATCAATGGAACCAGATTTCTATCAAATTTAAACCAATAAAAATAAAACAAAAACCAGGGGAGCTACAATAGGACACACTTTCTCATATTAATTGTCACTTTTGCAAATTTCCAAAATTCAGATTGCTCAGTGCAAATCGAACTTGCGATATTTTTATACGAGTACTTCGAACTATGCGATGAAGAATTTAAAGAAACAGCACTTTTGGAGAAGATTTTGTTTTTAAAATGCCTTTTATTTTATGCAAAGTTACGCGGAAAGTACACCCATTTTCAAACAGTTGTATATGATAAAAGTGTTGAAGGAAAGAGTGAGGAAGGAACTATCGCTGACCGTGACCCGTTTGTGAGAGTACTGCTCCGGCATTCGCCTGATGTAGATCGGAGAAACGTCGGAAAACTACAGATCAGAGCAACTGACCGCTAAAATTCTCCTCCAGACAGCGACTGGATTCAACCTAGCTGGCAAGCTAGCGTGGAAAAATCCTGCCACCGTCGGGAGGTAAACTCTAGGACTTCCGTATCCGAGGCACTGCTGTGACATCAGTCGATGCACTGAGCCACCTCTCGCTAGTGTCGAAAATGTTGCCAACGTCGGGACATCATACCCACGACCTCCCGGCCAGTCTCTGAAGAGACAGCAGCAATGTTGGCTAACCACAGCCGGTCGATCGCGGAGGCAGAGGCGGGGAGGGAGACAAGCAAGGGTAGCCTTGCGTCTCGCGGCACCGCCGAGGAGGGGGAGCGTCGGACGTTGACAAATGAGCGGCGACGGGCGCCACGCGCACCGGACGCCGGCAGCTGCGCCACGCGCCGCCACGTGGCTCCCCACGTGACACGCCTCGCCGCAGCCACCGCACCAACCACCGCAAGCGCACCAACATTCGCACCCACTGAGGAGGATCAGGGCCTCAATAGATATCACGGCAGTGCCTCTGACCGGGAGGTCCTAGGGTTCCACTCCCCACGGTGGCAGGATTTTTAACACTAGTTACATAACTGGGCTGAGTCACTGCTTGGAGAAGAATTCCAGCAGCCAACTGCTGTGATCGGCAGTTTTTCGTGGTTCTGTTATAATTAGCGAATGCCGGAGCAGTACTCTAAATAAACGGGCCACCTCCTTTCTTTCTCTTGTCCTATCCTCACTCCTTCCTTACACACACTTTCTCTTACATGTTCTACACTACCGGCTGAGACGGTGCTCCACTAGTGGGAAATACCCGGGTGGGGAAAACACCAAGCATACGTATAGGGCGATACCGGATATCGCCATCCAGCGGAAAAAGATAATCACCCCCTCCATGATAAAAAACATGTACTACACTTAAGGGAACTAATGACTGTGACAGTTGACGCTTCCGAAATCGCTAATCATTCAATCAATTCACCACCCCAACAACCCCATTCCTCCGAAATCATCTCAAACTTCGCGCCCACAACACCCCACCGTCGAACAACTCAATTCCGTACATTATAATTCATTTCAATTCGTGTAACTATGCTTACGATAATATCAAATTTGATTTTGTAAATTACCGTTTCTTCGTTGTTTTATTGTCTTACATATAAGATATAATCTGGTCGGGTTTATCAAAAGCCTAGGCATATTTTGATTGCCAGTCCGACCCTCTGGTTTGAGGAAATACAAGAAACTTTGGTAATTCTTGCCAACTGTGTCGCATTTAATGCCCTAATCTCTGAAAGAAGTAGCTCACCGAATGTTCCTTGACGGTCTCCATTTGAAATGTGGTTTCCGACAGCCACTGATTAGCTGCCTTTTGAAGTAGGATGCATCTTAGAACTTCCGTTTTTATTGTTCGAAAAGCTGTGTAAAATGATATGTTTGTAACTTTCCACTTACTAAACTCTCCAGTGTTTTTGTAACGAAACAAAAGATTTTATTAAGTATGAGTCTTCTTTATTTCAACAACCAACACTGCACTCGAACATTCATTCCGAACCATTCGTTTATTGTCCCATGTAAATATAGTGACTTGCGACAGATCATCAGTTGAATGCAGTTTTGCAATCCGGAGCTTCTTTACAACTTCGTTTTTTGGTACTGAAGCTTCCGATTGAATAACCACGTCACAGATGATCATGTCACAAGTTACTATATTTAAATCGGACAACCGCTTCAATTTGTCGAACAAAATTTCGGGAGTTCAAAATAGTTCTTCCTTGGAAGTACGCGTCTTCTTTGTGGCACGTACTCTCATTTGTGGCATTTCGTTGGCTTAAGCCCGTTTTATACAGTCTTTTTTTCATCATTCTTCATCAGTACGGAAAAATGGTTCAGAATTCATGACTGCTGGCTTCACGTTTGGGAGCGTTTGCTAGTTTGCTATGCGTGTGATGCGATTTATTCCTTTCTTTTGAGAGCGTTGTAATATGGTAAATCGTAATGTGAAGTTATTATGTAGTAATAAATAAAACGTACTAGGTTTTAATGTCGTCTCATTCTCTGCTCAGTCCTAATATCACCTACCTTAACTTTTTAACAAAGATGATATGTTCAACTGTTTGTTCTTCAGCGCTTTTTGCGTCGTCCAGAAGAAATGTTTTCATCACGATTGTGTGCAGAAAAACGAATTGACCATGTAAAACGCTAGATTTCATTCATCCAGATTTGATACCGAAACAAAACCGCGAAGAAACGAACATCCCTTTTCCATATATTTTCTGTACAGAAAATATGAAAAAATTACCGTGTAAAATATAATGATAGATAAATGTGATAAACAATCTCAACAGCTGAATAATAATAAAAATAATAATAATAATAATAATAATAATAATAATAATAATAATAATAATAATAATAATAATAATAATAATAATAATAATAATAATAATAATAAATACATT
>BLKR01007211.1:0-41565 GCA_011170035.1 Teleogryllus occipitalis | reverse complement strand
GTCGGGATCAGAGGCGAGAGTCGCAGGCAGGGGCGGAGATCGGGATCGGGCGCCACGTTCGGGATCGGGAGCGGCGGTCGGGATCGAGTGCGGTGGTCGAGATCCGGAGTGGCGGTCGGGATCGGGCACGGCGGTCGGGATCGTGCGCGGCTGTCGGGATCCGGCGCGGCAGTCGGGATTCGGCGAGACGGTTGAGTACAGCGAGGTAGTCGGAATTGGACGCGGCGGTCGGGATCCGGTGAGGCGGTCGGGATCGGGCGCGGCGGTCGCGATCGGGCACGGCGGTCGGGATCGGGCGCGGCGGTCGGGATCGGGCGCAACTTTCGGGATAGGGCGCAGCGGTCGGAATCGGATGCGGCGGTCGAGATCCGGAGTGGCGATCCGGATCGGGCGCGGCAGTCGAGATCGTGTGCGGCTGTCGGGATCCGGCGCGGCGGCAGTCGGGATTCGGCGAGACGGTCGAGAACAGCGAGGTAGTCGGAATCGGGCGAGGCGGGCGGGATACGATGAGGCGGTCGAGATCCGGCGATGCGGTCGGTAACGGGGGCGGCGGTCGGAAACTGGCGCGGCGGTGGGAATCAGGCGTGACGTTTGGGCTCGGGCGCGGCGGTCGGGATCGGGTGCGGCCGTGGAGATCCGGAGTGGCGGTCGGGATCGTGCGCGGCAGTAGAGATCGGGCGCGGTGGTCGGGATCGGGCGCGGCGGTCGGGATCGGGCGCGGCGGTCAGGATCGGGCCCTCATTTTTCAAAAATTCAAGCCATCAAGATGACATTGATATTCATCTCAATACGGTACCGCAAGTATAAAAAACGGTGCCACACCTTTTAATTTAATTTGAAGAAAATAAATATAGTACACTGCTATAAACAAGACACCTAAAATTTGAAACATGGGCAAAATATAAAATTAATGATTATCCAATCATCCCTATGACTGTTTAGGTAAAAATATTATATGTCGCTCTCGCTCTCCGCACTTGTCATACAAGTACGAAAACTAAACAATAGTTTTATTTGAAAAAAAATTACCAATACTAGAGCTTACAAGAGTTTATTTCACTAGAAATCAAGAAGTTGTTGGCAAGCTTTGGAAGTATGAACGATTTCCAATAACGAAGAAATAATTATAAACAAACATGTTTTAAGAGGTTCAAAATAGCATGAAGTGTGGGAAAGGAAATAATTTTGGAAAGAGGAAGTTTACGAGGTCATTATTGTAGATTAGAACAAAGAAATCAATAGACCCAAGGCTCTGCGTAACACTGCCTAAATGTGAATTTATTTTCACATCGTATTGATTCAGAACACCGCAAAGGACCGAACACTGAGCGTTGCGCCAAAACACATTTGAAATTGCAAGAAAACACGCGCAATATTACAGCTTCCACTCACTGAAATCTTAGACTGTTGAAGTCGTGAAGTAAAATCTGGGCAGGAACAGCACTGGCAGCGTGGTAGGATTCTTTACCAGAACTGACAAACTGCAATATCTCGCGGTGAACTGGGCAGTTTCCAGTCCACCATTAGCCAAAATGCACTAATAATCAATTTTCACTAGGCTGGGCTGAATAATGTATGATGTTAAGTTCTTGAAGAGGAGGGAGTAAAGTAATGCCACCTTCTTCTTATGGAAATGAGCCAAGCTAGTTAACTGCATACTTGGCAGAGGGAAACGCTGTGAGGGAAACGAGGCTATTTAATGCGCTTAGTACTGGAGGGAAAGGTTGAATCTTCCTTAAAATTTATAGTAATAATATACATAGGCGAAAGAGTGTAATACTCTTTAATAGATCATATCTATATATTTAAAAAAATAAGGTAATCTGCCATGACTTCGTTTAGAGCTTCTACTGAACCGATTGTAGTATTTTTTCCTTTAAATGAAAGAATGTGATCCCTAGATGTGTTATCAGATATCGATTCTGTTGATTCGCCAACATTTATGGTGTAAATTAATTAATTAAATCATTCTTTAATAGTACGCTTATCAATAGTCAATTGTTTTCTTCCAAAGAGTGGCTGTTTCTAAATCGATTATATGAAACGCTAGATGTGAGTCCACGCTGCTTTATGATGGCGCCGCTTGATGTTTCATTTTGATTGTTGAGATTTGTTTACAATTCGTCAAGGTTTTGTTTCAGTGTAATTATTGCATTGTGGCGTTGACATATTGCATGTGTTTGCTTCTGTGATGTATTTTGTAGAGAACATTCGGACAATGGGTTTTGCTCGGTTGTACTGAAGTTGTGAAGTTGTTCACAGGTTATGTCGAATTCCGAATCGTTGCCCACGCGCCCCAAAAGACGCAAACGTACATTAACTGGACGCAGGGAAAGAGAAAGTCAGCGTAGGTGTCGTGATAGTGAGGTCATTTCGTTTTCTATTGGGTCGTTGTCTATGAAATGTCAGTTTTGTTCTGCTTTGTATTTCCCATGCGAGAGAAATTCTCCAAACGAGTTTACTCTGTGTTGCTTAAATGGGAAAATATGTTTACCTTCGAGCAATATGCCAGAAGAAATCAAATTTGCTTATAGATGATGACACATCAAAAAACTTATATAAGAAATTAATAAATAAATAATATCCGTCAGTATAATAGTGCTCTTTCTTTTGTGTCATTTGGTATATTATTGGAATATGGAGGCCGTATTGCATTGCCACCTGGTTGGGCCATACGTGTTCAAAATTTTGGGAACTCCACATCACAGAATATCTTCGTTATACCCTGAAGATCCAAATAATGCAATATACTGTGAACATTAGTCTGGGCACAGTATTTTACATTTATCTCAGATCTCACCGTCAAATTTTGACGGGTTCTCACTAGTTATTTTTTAAAAGCAAAAAGCAAAAATGCTTTTGATCTGCTTTTTAAATGAATTCTGAGTAATACTTCTTGTCTCATGCAGGATGAGTTGTTTTATATAATGTTTCATGACTTTTATAGAATATCTTTTTATATACACAGCTTGGTTAAGAAAAAACTTAATCTTTAATGACTTTATCGTTGTCTTCACATCACCACTCTAAGACATGTAAATAACTGCAGTTAAAAATTGCTCCATTTTATAAGTTTCTAGTGGACTCGGCAATGCTTCGCTGTTGCAATGTATTGCACTTCCCACGCTACTAGTCACGAGATTGATAATCACGTTTTACGTTACGCCCTGAAAAAAAATTGAAAGATGAAAAACTTTCTCGTAAGCATGGCTTTGTTCTATGTCCTGGTTTGGACATGGTCGTCAAGTATTCTATTGTTAAAACGTTCTCCGTGAAGTTTAGGATGCATTTTCTATGACAATCTCTTGGAAAAATTTTACTGGCTTTTCCAAGATAACTTTCAGGTAACAATTCCGGCCGATATTGCACAATCGCGGGGGCAGAATATGCAGTGAAAAAGCGCTTAAACATAAGGGTCCGGTTTGTGTAGATCTTCCGTTTAGGGGCGCTTGAGTCACCTTATACTCATAAATCAATCTCCAAAGCCCCGAATTTGCACCTATGTACGACAGACACACAGTTTTATTGAACTATGTCTATAACCTTCACACAAGTGTAAGCAATAAGTTAACAAAGTTCTATCGCAATCTGATTAACGGTACAGCAGCACATAAAATACGAACAAACTAACATTGATTTTTATGTTATAAATAGATATCATAACTCCCAACTTGCAAATTTATCATAACCTCAATATGTTTCTTTAAAAAGTTAATCATTTGAAGTAACAGATTTCAGCCCTTAATATTACGTGCGTGCGCAACTGTCTTTCGTTTCGTTTCGTTCCGTTCGAGGCCTTGTGCGTCTTAAAGGCGTGGGAGTCGCCGCTGGCAGGTCGATTCGCCCCCCCTCAACACACACACACAGGCGCACAGTGGGAGCGGGCGAACTTTACGCACGTTCGTTTAACTTGGTCGCGTTGCGAGAGAACCGCATGTCGAATTAATTTGCATTCTTGTTAGCGACGGCTGGCGACGCGTGCGCTGCGCCCGTTGGCCGGCCGGAGCTCAGGCAGCTGCCCCGCGCGCCAGGGCGCTCGCTCTGCGAGGGCCATCAGGGCGCGTCAGCAGAAGGTGACCGCGCCAGACACTTGAAACCGTAAACGGTTCAGCAAAGAGAAAGTCTATTTTCGAGAATTAAATTAACGAGCGTAGCCAAAGTTTCAGATATAAACGAAATTACTATGTGAATATTATTTGCTTTTAAAGGGTTTCGAAATGAAATGACAAAATTCTCGGAATTCAATGAATATTAACGTTTAAGTTCTTTCATTTTAACAACTGCTCAATGCACCTGACAAGTATAATTTAAAAGTCGTTTACTAACCATTTCGTTTCTATATTTGTATGAAGTTCTAGTCGTTATAATTTTTTCAAAAGAGGATTATTCACGTAACTAGTACTGTGTCTTGGAGTACGAACGAAACGTTCACGGACGAGGCAATGAATCGAGTCGAGGATTCTTTCTGAAGTGAGTACGCTAAAGACTCTTTTATACGATTCATTGATTGATTATTGATTCCGAGTATGCCAAATGCCGGAATCATTAGTGCCGTAAGTGTAGTGGATGCTTTATCGCGGGAGGTGGCGTTGTTTTTTCCCGGCTCGCGAGATCTGGCGCCGACCTAAAACATCGTACAGGGATTTTCCCCAACCAGGTATCTTCCACTAATGGGGCATCGCCTCAGTCTGGACAAGCTCTAAGCTCCCTACCTAGCCTGGCTAACCCTAGCCTAGCTACCTAATCTAGCTAAGTAGCTAGTGTTGAAAATCATACCACCGCCGGGATTCGAACCTAGGACCTCCCGGACAGAGGCACTGCAGTGCCATTAGTTAATGCTCTGAGTCCCCTCTCCCGGTCCCTTTCAGATGAGTAGCATACATTATTGTATACTAAAAATTCCTTCAGATTTACAAGAATATACTCTTGAGATCGTACTCAAAATGCGAGGCGACAGCCACGTTGATTCATGCTCTCGTAGTATATGGTTTTCTTTGCAGTACCCTGGCGCCTTTGTGGTAAGACAAAGTATATTTTGCCATAAGTATACCGCAAAATAACTCTTTCCAACCATAAAAAAGTGAAAGTAAGTAATTATTTCCATGCTTGAGTACTGAAAAATCATTTTTGAGGCCTTATGACACCCGACGTTAACACAAAGCAAGTCAAGAGCAAAAAGATTCAAATTTATTAAATGTACCTTTAACTCAAATAATTAAATTTAATTGTAGTCTGTTGCATATAAAATAACAAAAGAACCGGAAACTTGTTTAAATGTAAACATTATTAAGAACCTTCTCGGAAAAAGCCAGTTGCATTAATTTATTACGGCAAATAATACTTTAATACGATGTGGTAAATATAGGGAGTCCTTTTTGTTTAAGTAATAATCGTTTATAAAATTACAAAAATAAACGTCTTTAGCGTGAAATAAATTACCTTGAAAAGATGATGTTCACACATTTTCCGCCTAGTTGGGCGCTCTACGGTATGAGCTACGGATTATGAGGCCAGATTATGAATTTCTTGCGCTCTACTTAAAAAAATGGTTTTGCCGCTGCCTTGGCGTGGCGTGGCGTGGCGTGGCACTGGACTGAACCAAGGTGGAAATCTCCACCATGAACTGAACG
Source organism: Teleogryllus occipitalis (assembly GCA_011170035.1). Classification (NCBI taxonomy): domain Eukaryota; kingdom Metazoa; phylum Arthropoda; class Insecta; order Orthoptera; family Gryllidae; genus Teleogryllus; species Teleogryllus occipitalis. The sequence continues at coordinate 35,935 of BLKR01007211.1, read as the reverse complement.
AGCACTGGAATGGACTGGCATAGCGCTCGAGGGCGAGATGCCTCAGAGAGATATGTAAATTCCACATTTTTTTCGTAAATAATTCTACGCTTTTGCTACAAATTTGATAGTTCAATGATTAACTATGAGTTTTGATGTGTCTAGAAGCAAATGTTTAAATTGGTGTATTACTGTTTCGTCCTAAATTATTATGATGGCTTATGACAGCCGCAAACGAAAGTCTAGTAGCTCGTTGATTTTCAATGTATTCCCTCAAACCTTTCGAGCTAGTTGTTATTATTCTTCGTAATGTCTAGGCAAAAGTGAGGTCTGTAAGAAAGCAGCTTCGTTTAGTGGCCAATCCAATGGAATTTTTCTCCTAAAAATAAATGCGCTGCTTCGTTCTCGTTGAAATTGCTGATCATATTCCTTGTCTTTTACCTTTATCTGCAAAGATTTACAAAATTGTTACTAGTCCCCCCTTTTGTTAACAGATGCAAATGATTTTTCAATGATTGATTCAAATGTGTTTGCTTTAAGTATTAAAAATATTTCCATTCAGTGGAAAATTACTACAATTTTGTATGATCATTACTCCAATGAATACAATGACATGATATTATAATAAAAGTATAAATTATTTAACTATTAATAATGTTTTAACTATTATTTCTATTCGCAATACAAATAAGGTTGTCTCTGTGTTGTGTCATAACCCAATTACGGAGCAAACAGCCCCGCAAGGTCCAGACAATGGGAGCCTACCCCTTCGCTCCCGGCCAGCGGACTTCAGCCACTCCTTGGGGCAACCCCCTTATAATTGGAATATTAGGGAGGAACAGACTCTGCAGAATTTTCAACGTCAACGAATTGACATTGCATGAAATATGATGACTGTGTGTTGCCTAGAAGAGAACAACGTAAATACAGCAATCTTCATTCGGTTAGGGGAAGAAAAATTAAATGTGATGCAGACAGTAAGGATAGTGACAAAAGTGAGATAGGACAAAAGGTTTAAAATAGAATACGTCAAGTGTTTATAACAGATAGGAGGACGACTGAATATAAACTTTATAATTTTTATAATTAATAGTGGTTTGCTTTCTGTTGAGGATCCATAACTTTTTTATGCCTTAAAGCGAGATATGTAACAGAGGACAATTTTGTTCCAAAATAAATTCCGAAAAGTCGTATTTTTTGCACAAGAAGGATCAATTTCATTTTATTGTAATATCTCAGCTTGTATTTCTGATGCCTGTAATGCTCAATATTAGAGCCTCTAAACTGCTATGACGAAATATTCAAATTATTTGTGGTCCTTACGTATTCCTCTATATTGGTTCCTTTCTCTTCTGTAACACACTCCTACTTCCAATTATTTGGAAAACGTTAGGCCAAGGAACACAAGCTCTTTCTTGGTTGCTGCTCGGAGATAAGACAAAGGCAAGAAAGGATCCGGATGATGGGGATCTCGAGGTTACTCCAGGACAAGCGCCTGAACGCCAGGCTGCTGCATGTTGCATGAGCGCCGCTCCCTCACTGCGCTCAGACACCGCAACTCTGTGTCCTCGCCCCCGTCCTCTTCGCCCCTTCCTCCCTCATTCTCCAACTCCTCAGGCCCCCTCTTCCGTCCTACCGGGAGATACGGCTCAGGGCATCAGCTGATGTCACTGCAGTGCCTTGACTGGGAGGTCCTAGGTTCGAGTCCCGACGGTGGCAGGATTTTCGACACTAGCATGTCAGCTAGGTCGAATTCAGTCGCTGTCTGGAGGAGAATTCTAGGGACCGGCTGCTCTGACCGGTAATTTTCCGTGGTTTCTTCGATCAACACCAGGTGAATGACGGAGCAGTACCCTAACAAACGGGCCACGGAGATATTCCGGGAGACTGGTCGGGAGCTCAGAGCTTGTCCCGGCTGGGGCGGTGCCCCGCTGGTGGGAGAGTCATAGTTAGGGGGAAACCCAGGTAGCCGACGGTAGGTCGGCGCCGGATCTCGCCATCCAGCGGGGAAAGATCACCGCCATTTCCCGAGAAAAAACATACTATACACTTACGGGACTAATGACCTAAGCTGTTGATGCGCCCGGAATCACCAACCAACCAACCAACCATCCTCTTTCTTTCCGTCTCTTTCCGTCCTCTTTTCCTGATCATCCCCCGCCCGCAACTTCGGTCTTTCCCGGGTGCCCGCTCCGCCGCCTCCACCACTTTTTCATTCGCCATCACATTCGTCTCCTGTGAGGGGCCGCGACGGCGTCCTGAGGCCGAAGACCTCGGCGCGTAGCTCTCATCTCGCTCTCGCTTCTCTCGGCGGTATTTTTTTTAGAAGAGTGATAGATTGACTAGTGTTTCAGACGCGTCAACTGTTCTGCTCATTAATACAGTAAGATCTGTCTAAACCGGAATCCATCGTGACATTAAAAAATATCTGCTTTACGGAGGTTTCCACTTTATGCAAGATTGTCCATATTTATGACAATTGTGATATTGACGTGTGTGCTCTGAAAGTAGTAATTTACAAGACTTTATTATAATTGTCAAAATACTTTAACAAATTACGTATTTACACAAGAAATCAATAAATGAATATTAAACACATTGACAGCTTCCGAGTTCAAAAATATACACACCTTACGGGCTGCATTCGGACTGCTTGCTGACTCTTTCAACGCACAACGCATCACAACCCAGTACTATGACTTTCTGATACCCTCGCAATGCGTATCTGGTCGAGGGGTTATGATTTGTAACGTGAGGCAGGGAAATGTGTAAATAGAAACCATACCCGTACATCTTTTCACGCTCAGAGTGTCGGGAATAGGGAATTCCTCTGCGGTCTACGCTTTGAGAGGCAAGCGACCCCACGGTCAAATTCTACGCTGACATCTGAAGGTCCTCTCCTTCAATATTGGGCTGCCACGACTTAATCGCGTGTGACAGGGATAGAGAATTTAAAATAAGCATGCAGATGCATTTTTCATTAGATACATCTCGCGTCTCTCTGTCAATTGCATTAAATTCAGAGGAATTCCGTTTTAAAAAGATTTTTTTCTCTACAGGACATGAAAAACCGCTTTGTTTCCCCATTGGAGAAGTTCTGTTTCAAGTTGTGTAAAATGCCATTTAACTTCACGGGCCGGAGAAATTTTCCGTTTAAGGCAGATTTCCAACTCATTCAGGTTCCGGTTTAGACACATTTTACTGCATAATACATGTTTTATCACGGGGAGTGCCGTTGATATGCTCCCGTTGTATGGAGATCCAACAACGACCTACACGATCCATTTCTGAGCTTTGCCCAACCCTAGCTACCTCCCACCAGCGCGGCGGGGCATCGACCCAGTCGAGACAAGCTATAAGCTCGCGACTGGTCTCCCGACATGTGTGGTAGTGAAGTGCATGTTAGTGTAAGTGTGCGTGTGTATAAGTAAGGGAAGATATGATAAGGAAGGGGAAGGAAAGATGTAACGCGGCCTGTAGCCTGTTTGTTAGTGTGCTGCTTGGGCATTCGCCTGGCGTTGATCGGAGAAACAAGGTAAAAATACCAATCAGTGCAGTCGGCCGCTAGAATTCTCCTCCAGCGTCAGAATTCGACTGAGTCGAAAATCCTGTCACTGCCGGGACTCGAACTCTAGGACCTCCCGGTCAGAGGCAAACATCAATTGATGTCCTGAGCTACTTAAGCCGGTATTTTAGAACAATTCAGCTTTAGTATCGATTTTCGTATTTTTTAAACATCGAAGTGATCAATACATAGCATGTTCATTTTCTACTGAAACAAATAAATTCCCGATTTCCCAAGTACAAACTGAAACCTCCGTGATTTGCCTTTCTCCCTTTAAAATTTAAATTCATTAGTAATGCGCCGTATCACCAACATTTTATTAGTAAAATTCAATAAACTAACATATCACATTTCTTTGGGGTAAAGCTGATGTAAAGTATCCCACCCAAGGATAATTGTTCCTAAGTTGTTTAAAATAATTAAAATGTCATTTGTATTCATCATACATGTAGATCAGAAATTAATAAAAAAAATAAGCATAATAAATAAGTATAATTAACCCTTATAATTGGAATGTTAAGAGGTCATTTTACCAAAATTACATTTTCAAATGAAACAATTTTCCAATTTTCACATATATAAAATAACTTCTTTCTCTATAATAGTTTAGGAAATACAATTCTAGGAATGTGTAAAACAGTTACTCAAATTTTTCTTAACGAGAACAAATATATTGGAAAAATATATAATGGAACAAAATAGTAATTGTTTTCACAACCTTACTGAAATCATCTCCCACGAGATCTCATTTGCATTTTCACTAATAAGGGAATGGTTAGTCATGTCAAAACTGCCTTGATTTCTTTTAGTGATGGCTGGGGTCACGGTTAATATGCAAAGTTTTAGCTGCCAAAACAAAAAAGGTACCAAAAAATATCCAATTTCCCGTGTAGTTTTGGTGCTCGAAACTCCCGATTTCCGTCAGAAATGATACAGGGCCTTGCTCTGCCGTCAGATATGAAGGAGTGCTGTAACGCAGTCGAAAGAGTTGGGGAGAAGCTGGGAGCTGTCCCGTTAATAAATGATCCCCGTATAATCCCGAAATAATCCCGAAATAAATGATTTTTAGAGTAACCTTCAGTTGGTTTAAGTAGCTGAAACTACGAAAATGAACCACAATTTGATCGTAACTTATCCGCGAAAAAAATCAAGGTAAATTCTGACATGACACTGCAAACCATTCCTGGACTTGAAACCTCAGTGGCAATAAGCAAAATGTCAACCAAAACATCAAATTCAGCTGCATCAAATCCTAATAAAATAACTCATAACATCACCAGCAAATTTAAATATTTTAAAATGGATTTTAAAGTGGGTCTGTGAAATAGTTCGAAAGACTATAATGCACGATACACAACAATACAATCTATTACTCGAGAAAATGTACACTATTCATTTACATTGACATCGCTTCAGTTTTTAAGATTAATATATTTTATTATTTGTTTATTTCTCGTTTTGTTTCAGAAAAACCTTTGAATCAAATAATTAGGAAGGCTATATTGTTCGAGTTTCGTATGTAGCACGTTTTGACTCTTTTTATATACTGATATTTTATTTGAAAATTGAATATACATTAAAAGAGATATCTTTCCGCGCATTATAAAACTTACGACATGTGATTGAGTTATTTTTGGATTCAAGAATCGTTGAATAAGGGTATGTCTATAAATTCTTTTCGTCACGAAAGCTGTAGAAAAGCCGTGGGTGTCTGAAGAATAGCCCGGAGAGTGCGCAAAGAGGTGTTGGCCAGTGGTGGCGGAGGGTATAGAGAAGGCGGAGAGGTCAGAGAGAGCAGATGGGATGGAGACGGGGGTGGAGGAGATGGGAATGGGAGCTGAAAGAATGGGGGCGGTGTGGGGTGAAGGGGTGGGGGAGTGCGGGGGGGTAGAGGAGATGGTGATCAGGGGAGAGATTGATGGGAGGAAGGGTGGATGGGCGGAGGGGGATGGGCGGAGGGGGATGGGCGGAGGGGGATGGGCAGAGGGGGTTGGGCGGAGGGGGATGAGCGGAGGGGGATGGGCGGAGGGGGTTGGGTGGAAGGGGATGGGCGGAGGGGGATGGCTGGAGAGGGTGGACGGAGGGGGTATGGGCGGCGGCGGAGAGAGAATGGGGGATGGGAACGGGGGCAGAGAAGATAGAGATGGGGGCGGATGGGAAGGGGATGCGAGTAGAGTGGGGTGAAGGAGGCGGAGGGGATGTTGATCAGAGCTGGGGTGGATGGGTCGGGGCAGAGGGGGCATGGGCGAAGGAGCAGGTGGAAGGGGTGCAAAGACGTGGGGGCCGTCCGAGCGAAGCACGCCGCCCAAGCCATCCGCCTTGTTTTGATTTGCATAGCGTAATTGAATGCACGTGAGGCCAGCGAGGTGCGTAATTAGCTCCCTCGGTCGCGCCAGCCCCTTTGCGCCCCGTGCCTTGCGCGCCGAGCCCCGAGCCTCGCGCCTGGCGCCTCCCGGCGGCGCTTAGGCGCCCCCACCCAGCCAAGTGCCCGCACGCGCTGCAGCAGCAGCGCTTCAACGCGAACCACCACGACCTCCCTCTCCGTGACAATTAGGGCGGCCGGTGTCAAGTAACGTGCGCATCGACAATTGACCGCGAACCACGAGACATTTAGGTTACGGACGTGTTCCCTACGTATAAAACATGCTAAGGAAAGATAACGGTTCTGAACAATTTTTTAGACACCATTGACACAATTCTCCGTAAGTAGCCACTGCTAGTTAGGGAGGTTCCCGCTGGAGAACATCAAACAGATTTAAGACGGCAGTAATTTAGAATTTCCCAGATAACGGTATTAGATAACCAGATGCTACAATAGCACAATCTTTCGTTCATTATTTCTAACTTATGTAATTTTTAAAAATTCAGAGACTTAACAGAATGTGACCATTTTTAAACGTTCTTTACTTTATCCTGGAGAACATTCAAAGACAACATTTCTAGCCATATTTGATATAAATATTGTATTAACTTTAAGTAGATATTACGCATTATTCGTTTTTCAAAAACTTGAACACGAGATTTTTTAAAGATGTATTCTTTTCGATTTAATTTTCAAATATTATTATCGTCAATAATGTATATTTGCCATGTTAATTTTTTCCAATTTTCAAAAATACAGAATTCGCCGAACAGGAGTATTGCAGCTAAGTACGGTTTTAGGTGAAGATTCAAACCGTCGCAAAACATGTATATCCTGGCGAGGAGTGTACAATGCTTTGGCGATCACGACTAAAAAGACATCCGGCATTCAGGAATGGAAAAAACTAGTTTATAATCAGCTTTTACGATGTCTACGTCTTTTGAAGGAATAACATTCGCAATAATTGCACAGACATTGAAAAATTTTCGTTACCAGATGATTACGCTGGGCATTAATGGGTTAAGTAGAAATTACGCATTACTAGTTTTTCAAAAACTTGTTCATGAGGATTTTTATAAATCTATTCTTATAGATTTAATTTTAAACCGTTACTATCGTCAATATTGTACTTTTCGCATGTCGATTTTTTGCAATTTTCGAAAATACAGAGTTTGTTGAAAATGGGAGAGTCACTTTCTTTGCCGATCTTTCCTACATACGAGGAAAAATATTAAAGAAACAAATTGAAATAATTTCTAAGAAAATAACTGTTGAACAATTACCCTTATTTAACACAAAATTACGCGAAAACGAACCGCATTTTCGAAAACTAGTACGTGACCTTAACATGTCTTTGAAAAAGATATTTCATTAAGGAAAATAGTGGTGCTACGGACAGACGCACAGACAGACAGACGAGCGGATGGATGGATGGATAGACGGACGTTTAAAAAGACTTTTTCGGTATCAGGGGATCTCAAAACATGCATTTCCGTTTTCGAAATAAATTTTCCGCAGCTTGTCTTCCGTACTTATATTACTCCGTCTATACGCACGTCTACGAAATAGCAAATAGTGTCTGTCGTCAATATTGTGGTTGTAGGAGGATAAAACTTCAGAGATTTCAAGAAAAATAATACCAGAGACATTTAACATTCTTTACTCTATGAGGGACCAAGTTCAATCAAAACATTTGAAGCCATTTTTTAGAAAAGTTTGAAAATGTGGAGGCTTCACGTAAAGAAACTCCAAAATTCAAAATATCCGTTTCAAACAAATTAAGCTACTTTCACTTTTAAACCGGATGAAAAAATTGCGGAGTGTTTGCATAAATCCAACTAGTTGTATGCAATATTTACTGTTTAACAAAATATGAATGCGTTGTACTGAAAGGATATAAAATCCGTCAAGCATTTTCATAAAGTTTTCTGATCAGAAAATTAAAGAAATGATCTTTAATTTTCAGATTACTTTAGGAAATTCTTTTCGAGTTCTTACATTCTCTGTAATGAATAACATTTTGAACAGGATTCCAAACAAACGAAATAAGGAAAGCATGGCTTGCCGCAATATTGAAGGTCTAGAAATTGTAACACTGAGGTTGTGATTTTTCCCTCCATCAATATTTTTAGAATTATTCAGAGAAATAAGTGACGTGAGTAAAGTTTGAAATTGTCAAAATCAAATATTGACGCAACGTAAAATAAACCCTTTCTGCCTGTACTACTAAATGAATAAATATTACTGTTCTATTTTTTCAATGAAGAAATAAAATTTGAGTTTTTGTTTCTCACTGAATGGAAGAATGAAACACAAATTACTTTCTAAATGAGAGTATCCAAAGTAGTGAGTTCTAAATTTCTCTGTGATACAAATGAAATTCATCATTTAAAACATAGAAAATAGATTAGTAGGTAGACATCAGTTAGTAGAAATCAGTTAGTAGAAATCAGTTAGTAGAAATAATTTAGGTAAACAAAGTAAGAGTTAAAATTTTCTGCATGAAACTCGTCGCAATTACGCCTGTTCACATTGAAGAACCAAATTAGAATAAAAATATTGTAGGGAGCTGTCTCCTTGCGTTCAATATCCATCAATCTTCATCGTCTTCTGAAACGTACGAGAAGTAAAGGACTAAGGCACACAACATATGTTTTAATACGTCTTTATACACAAGTACATCGTAAATTCTAGTTTATTAAGGGAGTAATATTTGTTAAGTATTTGCTAGACTTGTAAACCGTTAATGGTTTGAAGGTGCAAACGAAAAGTTTAATAAATGGCGGAGAAAGTTAAAAAGTGAAATTATTATAGTTTACCTTGCGATGGTGTCTTTAGACCATTTGTACCAAACACTTCGGCGTTCCAGAGAAAAGGAATTCTTGTGTAAGAAGCCCCGTGAAATTTGGTACAACTTACCTGCAACAGAAGAAACTCTTGGTTAAAATATATAAAATATACAAGCCGTATGAATATTACAATGGCATAGCATACTGTAGCAAAATGAATCGCATCATCAATTAATCATTAACATGAAATAAAAGAATTTGAAGAGTTTTCTTGGCCAACATTATTATTTTTTATTACTTGGAAGGCTGCCAATAACAAATCAATAAAACAGTAATCTAAACAACCATTAAAAATCTGACATGAGTTCGAAATAAAAATGCAAATTACAAAATTTGTTACATTACGTTATTATCATGTTACATCATTAAAGCAAAGAGCCAAAGCCTAATTCAAAAAGTTAGAATTTAAAAAAACGAAAGAATATATAAATTAATTACAATATATATGTTTAATTGAAGAATTTTATTCGTATCAGTTTTCACAAATCAAAATTAATTATTGGAATTCATATTCCTGATAACTGAAATTGATTCTCCCCACTATTGATTTACCGAGTAATTAAAGAATAAATAATTTTACGAGAAGAATTTAATTTAAATTATTTAGTCGTTATACAACGTATTTATACATTTTTATATTTAATAGTTATATAATCTAAGGGATTTATGTGAAGGTAAGTTATGAACACACTTACACAATACACTTCAACAATAAAAATAAATTGAATGTTTTAATTCATCTATAAATTCATTTTCTTAAATTTGTGGGTATCATTTAAGAAACAAACAAAACATTAGCCGTAAGCTTCAAACTGCGATATATTGTATCAATAGACAACGGTGTTCCCATCTGATTGTGCGTTACCAATGGGCAAAATTGGCCGGCCCGGTGGCCGAGATGGCTAAGGCAGTAGTGTCGTAGTGATCTCCGAACCGAAGGGTCGCGGGTTCGAGTCCCGCCTCGGGCATGGTTGTATTTGTGTTCGTCCTTTCACCCCTTATCATCAATCACCATATCGTTTCATCCACATAGTTACCATACCGTTAACAGCAATAGTGGTCGCTAATGACCTTAGATGTTGATGCGACCTTAAATAAACCAATAATTTTTTTTTTTTTATATGGGCAAAATTGGCTTCGTCTGAGAATGCAGAACTTTTCGAATCATACAGATCCACAGCAAACGACATTACATGAACTAATAGCAATTCGTAATTGTTTGTGAATATTCATATTTCAAAAAGTCTTAAGTATACATTATTTGGAATTATCATGAAGCGTGTAAAATTCCAACAGCGGCCGTGTAGTTCTGATAATTTCGTATTTATCTGTCTTCCCGGTTTCACAGGGACTCGTAGTGCCGAAAGGCAATTTTGGGCCTAGTCAATTTCTTTGCCAAGAGGTACGTTTATATGTTTCTTATGTGATGTTTTTATGTTGCTTTGTGGTTTGTGTTTATTAAGAAGTATAGAGTGAATGTACGAGGTCGGAAATGTTCCGCGGATACCTTACACTCACTCACCGTAGATAAAATGTAATTTAAAAATTATGATAGTGAAATTCCTTCATAAAAATAAGGCATTTCTTTCGTGTGCTGTAACAGCAATATTGTACGCGGGCGAATTTATGAATCCAATTTAGGCTTCTCCCATACACTTCGGTTGCCGAGTGGTTAAATTACTAGCCCCTTATTCCCCTTCGGGGGTTTGATTCCGGGTGAGGGACGAAGTTATTTGAAGGGCGGAAAATCTACAATATCCATGTCATGTTTGTGAAATCTAAAAGAACAGATAGCCGGCAAAGTTAAATCCCTACGCAATTTCCCGCCCTAACGAGATCACGCGTTCTCCCAACCAGAATCAAAACCCAGGCCCTTGAGGAGGACGCCCAGGGGGCGCGCCTGCTCGAAAAAGGCCCCCACGCTAGATCCGCGCTACGGGTAGCCTTCGAAAGAAAAACCACAGGTCGAATACTGTGGTGCGGAATTACACCCGATGGCCTCGTCTCCCCAAAATAACTCATTTAATAAATAAAAATAAATATAAATCTCTACCATAAGTCATATACAGTTCTACTTTTTTTACGAAAATAAATCAAGTCAGATTTTAATATTGCCCCAGACATATTGTCACACACTTTGCATAAAACTTGTTAGACAAGCAACGACGGACGACTATCTCAAGCACGAACGCCACAACCCCACATTATTTTGTATAACCATAACAACACAACCAATTGCCATAACCACAACAAGAACCCCACATTATTTTTATGACCATATAAAAATGAGAAATTTTACGTAGATACATGTGTGAAATTAGTATTCCCTTAACGACGAATAACTTATTATTTTACGGAGTGATATAGGGATAATACAGGTTGATATTTATTGAAGATCTTTCAAAGTGTAAGTGTCTTTTAGAGCATAGGAACGACTGCATTATGGCTAACAATCGGCGCGTTAACATAATGTGATCGTTCGCCGGTCACATTATTGTTAGATATAATATAAGTGTAACTTCACAGGAAACATTTATTAAAACCATATTATAATGCGTCAACAAATTGAAAATGATGAAAAATCAATACATTTCGTGTTAAAACACTACAGTTTTGTACTTAATTGCCAAGAGTTTTAAAATGTATATAGTGAATTCATTTCATTTTTATGTATTACAACTCACTTATCAAGGTCACGGTCAAGATAACTAGCTTGCTGTAGTTCGTGGGCACTGCATCCAGAACAACTGGCGCAAATTTAAAAGTAAGATTTAAAGAAATTTCAATGAGGTGACAGAACGTCCACTGCATTCCTGACCTATGACTAATGACCGGATTTTCATGCAGTAAGACTCCCTTAAATGTGCAGATAAAAACATCAAAACGAGCAAAAACATGCAATAAAACGATAAAGACTTTGCAAAACTGTGTTATGTAGCCTAAAAACTTCAGTTAATCCACTTATTAACTTATACTTGAAATATTATAATTTTAGTTTTATTGTAATTAACTTTGTACATATTATTTAAACAAACCATATTTGAGATTTTAAATATTATTCGCACAGAAAATTAAATTAGTATAAAACAAAAAAGTAAATACAACAATTGAAAAATGCAAATATACCTTCAGAAATCAAAAATAATTAAGTTACTAAAGAAATTTTCTTGTTTTCATTATAATTTACAGTTATGTATATTTCCAAATTATTTTCCTTTTCTATCAACTAATATATGTTTCAGACAGGAAAACCTTCGTTCAACATTTCATTTACACTTGTCTGTGTGCCGAGCCTTACTGACGTACGTGACCGCTGCTAAAAGCGGTAAACTTCTGCGTTCATTATCTATTGAACCTCCCAGGGCTACGCCTGTTCCGAGAAGTTCGATGAATTTGAAACGCAGTGCAGCTTGTCGCTAAGCTTCGCGCCTGGACATAAGGTCAAACGAGGCTCGCGCATGCTATCTCGTGTTGGTAAGTTCAGCGAAGACTGACAAAACTGATATATGATCTGATTGAGAAGATAGACCCCGAACTTAGCGTTTGTTGAGCGGCCGCAACCAAGGGCCGCCTATTATCCGCGCACGTTTTCTTGAGCTCTCGCTTCGCTCGTTGCGCGAGGAGTGGGGAGTTCGGTTATTTTGACAAGGAATTTTATATTGTAACGAATATTGCGTCACCTGCCGGCACCACCACAAACTACCTGTATGCGCGGATTGCGTCATCTGCCGGCAACACCACGAGCTGCCTGTGTGCGCGGGTTGCGTCATCTGCCGGCGGTCCTTGCACTAGATTGTCCCAGAGTGTTCGCGGGGCGTATCGCAAAGTCCAGAAAGTTCTCGATGGCACCCGGCGAGTATAAATATGCGGCAGCCGGTGACCGCGAGTTAGTCTTAAGTCTGAAGTGGAAGCTGAGCTGTGAAGTGTGTGCATCGCAGTGAATAGCAGTGCAGTGATTGTGCTCAGTGACGTTAACCGTGGTCAGTGAATCGAACTGTGGTCAGTGCAGTGGACTGTGGCCAGTGCAACGAACTGAAGTCAGGGCTGAGGACTGTGTGAGTGTAAGATAAGTGAACAGTGTAAATAAATAATCAAGAGAAGTGTAGTGTAAATAAATAATCAAGAGAAGTGTGACGTGTAAAGAATAATCAAGTGTTTTCAGTGATTGTGTTAAGAAACAAATAAAACGTTTTTTGTTAAAATAATATCAGTTTTAATTCACCTCCTAGAATTGTAACAATATCAAATTTGTAAATCGTTTTTCGATTCAAAATAGTTTATATTACATGGGAGCGAACATTTCTGGTTATCAGATTTTGTCCACAATGCTCGTTGCTATAATTCATTCTTAATTCAAGGAGTGTGTAAAGGAGTGGGGGTAGGTATTCCGGGGCTCAAGAAAACGTGCGCGTATAATACCTATCCCTGCTGCTCAGAAATTTTAATTAGACAATAGGCATCATGAAAGGTGTACACGCTCAGTTCATAAGGGCACAAAATGCAGAATATTAAATGGCACTCTGGTTTCACAGATCACGCGAATGCACTGCTGAGTTATGTCACAAAAACTTTTTTTCTTAAACGAAACCTTTAAAAAATATCGATTAAAATATCAGGTAAACATGCTTATTGTGTGAATCAATCATGCTTCGTGATATTTCCAGCCCGATGACTTTATCCGCTTCCGCTTGCACGTGTAGTCCGCTTAGGATTAGGAGGGGAAATGGGAGCGGAGTCGGGGAAAGTCCTCCGTCCTCGCAAGAGCACCAGGATTTGCGGGCGAGCACGTAGCTTGTGCGGGCGCAGTTTGGCACGCGTGTATTGTAGAATTACACTCAAGGACAAATGAGAACTTTTTTCTTGCCTTTGAGTGAAAAGAGTTAACGTTTGCTAATTCGCAGCCGCTGAATTCAGATTTGAAGTCTGAAATGCCACATCACTACCATTTGTTGTGGATATTTTAAAAAATATTGAAATAGTAGTGAAATTGAAAAATATTTATCAAACGTTATACTTAATTTTTGTTTAATTGGTCTTTATTACTAGAATCTACTTATATGTACTAATGGGAACCACTTATTTATGTAATCAAATTAATTCCAGGAAAAAATAAAAATTACGTCCTTCAAAAACATTTTCTGAGAGATCTCCGCTTGTAGTTCGATGGTTCAGTTTTCGATATTACGTTCCAGCAACAATCAGCTAACAAACTGAGTGATTATCTCCATTCACAAAGATTTTCCATTTATGTTATCTGTTGATGATACAGTTTTCTTTGTTCGCCAGAGAAGGATCTAGTTTGAGAGATATAATACACCCTACTACTTTTTACGTTCTAATCATGCGATTTACGTTATCAGAGTAATTTTAAGCTCTATGGTTTCCAGGGAAACAAATACAAACATCCTTAAACGCGCTCCAAGATGCTTCGTCACAATCGTTCAACAATTCTCCGGAATTGTAATATTTCATTAACTTACGGGTCTGAAATGAAAATCCTTTCTTTTACTGTTATATCACGCGGTGCATGAAATGTCATTCGTGGATACATCATGGATGCCTCTACATATTTTGCCCATTGCCTTTACGAATTTTTCCATTGATCCTAATTTGAAGTGCTGGAGAGGTAGTAAAATGCTATTACTGTCAACTGAGGGGTTTTTAGAAACTTCTTCTTCGGGCACTAAACATTCTCGCTGGATCAGCGATTCGTTTCGCAATGATTTTCACTTACCCTTCTGTTGTAAGTACACAAAAATAGCAGTATTATGTGAAACTTGCATTCCTAAGAGCCTGCATTTCGAAGAGAATGCCTAATACCTAGATATCAGCATACACTTTCCATTGATGTTCTTAGTAACCAATACTGATAAGTATCAGACCAATATTTTCGACCTTCGTTTCTGCTGCATAGACATCTGGTATAAATAGTTTTACATTTCCATTATGCAATAGCCCTGTGTTTAAATTTGCTTTTGAAGCGTCTACGATCAGCCGACAATCTTACAAAACGTTGTATTCTATCTCCGATCCTTCCATGAAGTTTTTAATGTTGTTGCACTCTATGTGAAGTAAACCAGTTTACACTTCGTTACTTTCGTTACCCAAAAATTAAACATTACCACACCCTGTAACGTTCGTTAAGCAAAAGTACGAGTTAAATGGTCTTTGGTTTTTCGCAATATCATGGGTATAACAAATGGCATGGAAGACTGTGAACCTTACAACCATCCGTGTAAATATCTCTAGCACCTACTGCAACACAAATGGGGTGCCCAAGCTTTGTCCCGATCTCTAACTCTGTATTTAAAATACACTTCGTAAGTTCCTTTCACTATCGGTGTGAGTACGTTTCTCCGTGGTTTCCAGTGTACTCCCCACAAACGAAACAAACGAGGTAGTGGAGAGTTTTCACACCAGGCATATGGAAAACTAATCACTTTCAAGAATATCTACACACAAACACGTAATGAAAAAAAATCTCACAATTGTGAAGCGAATTCAGCTTAAAGGAAATACTCCCACTAAGAACATGACATGGACACTACTCTGGACACGAAACAAAACGTTACTGTAGTGAAGCTCACCTTGGAGACACCTAAGGACGATTGTACAACTTATCTGGAATTAAGAACGCAAGTCATAGAGAAATATTGCATGCTGATTTAGATAGGCTGGAGTCATGACCTACCACTAATGAAATGAAATGAAATGAAATGAAATTTCAGTGAGCGCAAATTTGTCAGATTCGCGTGTTTTAGAAAGACCGACGGCATAAAATGTATGTTGGGGAATCAGATATTCCGCGTGCTGAATGCTATAAATATTAGGGAAGAGAGTACCAAATGTGAATGTGGGGTGGGAAAAACATGTACACTTCTTAGTAAAAAAGGCGTGGAAGACATTACATTTTGTGACTACGGTACCTAGGAAATTAAGTGAAAAATAGAGGAATTGAGAGCACACATTTCTAGTACGGCCAATACTGGAATATAAAAATACATTAACATAAATTTAATGTTAATATTAAAGTTAATTAATTCATGTACGTCAGCGTTAGTAAGTTGGACTTTATGATTTGGACTTTTTTCTGTATAATTGCAATAAGTAAATATGTATTTTTTATAATGTTTGTTTTTGTGTACTTTTGTAATTCAATTTGCGAAATGTACAACCTGAAATACTTATGTTTACTCTGAAGTAGCATAATATATATTCTGTAGCATTATATTCTAGTTTATTCTATTTCACGTCTCTCGAATCCTCGAAAAGGAAATATAAACAAAGGTGAAACTCTCATGTTTATTATACAGTAGTGTGCCGGTTATGTGTTATCATATTGCAGCAGCACCAAGCCCAGAGTTAACGCACAAGGAAAAACAGCACAATTCCCCTCCCGCGCTTGATATTGAAACCTTAAATTTCAGAAAATAAGAAAACGTTACATGATGGCTTTAATTGAAGTTCATTTTCGTATTCACGGCATCAAAGTCTATAACTATAGAGCATTTTCAATTTGCGGCAAATTTTATAATTCTTCAGCGTTTTCCGATTCCAAGCTCTTCACTTAAATCTTTGAAGAATTCCCGTCCCGATTAAATTCCCTTATTCCCTCAGACATCAAATGACAAAATAACGAATAAATGACTGAATCCGTTGTTGTATTGGTCTCTGGCGGAGAACATGAGATACAAAACGTAGTTGGAAGTATTCGCATCCGTTGTGCTAAATCTGATGAACCTTCATTCTCCGGATATACCGGAAAACATCACTCCCACGACTGTCACCTCAATTAAGCCTAGGTTTGACCACCACGCCGTGTCGGAGCCACCGGTTTCCAGGTTGATACAGGAGCCGAGTTTGAGCGACACTCACAATGCACCGGAACAAATCCCTCCTCAATTTCCCATGAGTATCGGGCTCTCCACGTCGAAGCTGTAAGCCCAACTGCCGGCCTCCCAGTGGGACAACCAGGCTGCTCGGAGCCCCTATCCTATCTCTTTACTGTCCTATAGAACTTAGTGAGTATCGCCGTTGGCTTGCTGGACAAGTCCATCGATGTGACTTCTTCTCTTATGTCGCCTGTTCTTGATTGATTGATTGTTAGTGATTCCGGGCGCGTCAACTACAGAGGTCGTTAATCCCGTAGGTGTAGTGCATATATTTTATCGGGAGGTGGCGGAGATCTTCCCCCCCTGGATGGCGAGATCCTGCGTCGCCCTACCATCGACTAGCGGGTTTTTCCCCAAGCAGATATCTCCCACCAGCGGGGCACCGCCCAGACGGGACATGTTGTAATTCCCCGAACGGTCTCTCGACATGTGTGGTAGTGTAGTGCATGTTAGTGTAAGTGTGTGTGTGTGTGTGTGTGTGTGTGTGTAAGAGATGAGGATAGGATAAGAGATAGGGGAAAGGATAAGAGGAAGGAAAGATCGCGCGCGGTCCATGGTCCGTTTTTTACGATACCGCTCCGGTATTCGCCTGGTGTTGATAGGAGAAACCACGGAAAACTACCGATGAGAGCAGCCGGCCGCTACAATTCTCCTCCAGACGGCGACTGAATTCGATGTAACTGACAAGCTAGTGTCGAAAAACCTGCCGCCATCGGGACTCGAACCCAGGACCTCCCGGTCAGAGGCATTGCAGTGACATCATTTGATGCTCTGAGTCACCACTCCCGGTCCGTCTGTTCTTAACCAACCATTATTTTAAGAGCCTAATTTATCCTTACCCGCCTGTGCCTATCCCAGAAAGACCTTGCACAGCCCACCGCCAACCGTCATGCCGTTACCGACTCCGGCCGCCCAGGTAGTGGCGTTGCCTCTGAGTGGCCGTGGCGCCGGCGCTTTGAGTGGCAGCGCCCGTGCGCAGGGCGGCGCGCGCCTCGCGTTAATTGCTACGCGACATTAAACAGGCGCTCGGAGCCGAGGCGAGGCGCCGCGCCGCGCCGGGCGGGTGGGCGTGGCAAGCAACGCTCGCCCAGGCGGAGGTCTCGCGTCCGGGCGCTGGGCGGAGCGCCAACGGCCTTCCCCTTAAGGGCGGATGGTACGCTTTAGCTTGGATTTAGTTTCAAAGTTCCCCATAATATAAAGCTTGATATCTCTGAATTGAAGAGAAAAAAATCAAATAGGCTTTATTTTCAGCGATTGTAGATTTTTTCTTTGGACAAATATTGAATAACTTTAGTTGCGTGTATAGATGTGTTTTCATCAATAATTATTTTATTTATACATGCGGAGAGAGAAGGGAAAAGTAGGACAACTTTCGTGCATTTTCCTCATAATCTATTGTTTTAAAGTTCATGTTTTTAATGTAATTAAATATAAAATTTGTGATATACTGAACTATTTTTCTAAACTCTGTTAAGAACAGTTAATGAAAGAAAAAATTGCGAATACGATGAAAGGTTTTGTCAAAACTTTCCTATACAAAACACCACGATTTTGAAAATTTTTTAGCATGCCACTTTAATTTATAGTTCACCGGAACGAAATTGTGTCATATAATTAGTCTACGATGTTTCATCTATGTAGGATACATACTTTTTGAGAAAACTGCACTTGAATGTGAAAAAAAATTACTTCTGACATAAAGCATGTTAGTTTTTGCTGTGCATACCAATCACCACACACAATGTCAAAACATTTCTGGTACATAATCATTTACGCTTAGCAAAAGTGTTAAGAACTAATGAAACATATGAGCAAGTTTTTTCATTCTTGAATGCAAGATGTCGATTTAGCCGTGATCGCTATGGCATTGTATACTCCTGGCCAGGATGTACAAATGACTTGCGTCGGTACGAATCTTCAACTAAAACCGTGCTTAGCTGCTATATGTCTGTGGTTAGTTGGAGGGAGAGGCTGGTGTAAAGAATACGGTGGTTGAACAGTTCGTCTGCTTGAACAACTGTATACGTCATCGAAGTTGAAGGGACATATGCAGCTAAGGTCTAACGGTTTTGCTTCCTTTGATAGAAAAAAATGCTCATATAACCTCGTGCTCTGATAGTATAATTAGCTTGGAGCGCTCTAGTAGTGTAATTCAGCAACATAACAATTGATTAACACTAAAAGTCGCAAAAACATACTGCCAGAGGGTTCCAACAATAACTGGACGCGCACGAACGCGACG
Source organism: Teleogryllus occipitalis (assembly GCA_011170035.1). NCBI lineage: Eukaryota > Metazoa > Arthropoda > Insecta > Orthoptera > Gryllidae > Teleogryllus > Teleogryllus occipitalis. Next base: position 17,046 of record BLKR01007211.1, on the reverse strand, counting down.
ACAATGAGGCAGCGCTATGCTCACTAAATTAATAGGGCAGTTAAAGGGAGGTACCTAGGAAAAACTTAAATCGCTATTTAAACCATTTAAATGGTTTAAATGTGAGAAAAGTTTGTATATTCTTGAAAATGAAATTTTGGAAGGTTTTTTTTTTCAGAAAGAAAACAAAAAATTACATTCTTTGTCAAAGTTATCTATCATCTGTCCTTAACCTTTAGCGGCTGACATGGAAATTCAGTCACACTGGTACGGACGTGGAGTCCCTAGGTCACATGGCATGTTTTTTTCAAATATCACAGTATTCATTAGTATTTCGAGTGAAGAATATTGAAACTTACGATAAACGATGACTAATGAAAATATTAATCATTATATATTTGTTAATAAATTATCTAATAAGAGTATATCATGTTATTAGACATGGTTGAATAAAGTTATGCAGACCTTTAATTTAACGAATTTATCTTTATAATAAAAATTGATTAAACATTAAAAAAATATACTAAAGAAAACTACTCTAACTCTAGACTGAAAAACAAGGACAAAAATGTTTCTACCGCAAACCCTAAAATTCTGACTTAAGTTTCTTTAGTCATCTTCTTCTGCACAATTCTTGCACACTGTTTGTTCTTTCCATAATACTATTTTGCATTCTGAGTTATTTCATACTCGGGTTCTTCATTCTCAAGAAATTCCTATTCATTATAGTCTTCTTCCCCAGATTATAAACAAGATTGTCCGTATGAAGAGTCATGGTCACTTTCAATTTGATAACCTGAAGATACTCTCACAACTCTCTACATTTACTCCACACTTTGCACAATATTCTCTTCAAAATCATGGCCATTAATGTTCACACACTCATTGAACAGACAACTTTTTCTTTTTACATTGCACTTTCTTCAGAAATGCCACAGAACAAGTTCTACTAAGTCGGCTCGGTGGCCGAGATCGCTGAGGCAGTAGTGTCGTAGTGATCTCGGACCGAAGGGTCACGGGTTCGAGTCCCGCCTCGGGTATGGTTGTATTTGTGTTCGCCCTTTCACCCCTTATCACCACCATTTGGTTTCACCCTCAGAATTACCATAACGTTAATGCCAATAGTGGTCGCTAATGTCCTAGCTGTTGATGCGACCTTAAATTAAAAAAAAAACTATTAATTAGCAAAGTGCGACACGCACTCAGTGAAAGGTAAACTGCTACCGACGTGGAGTCTATAGGTCTCCTTAGCGCCAACGAAAGCAGATAATTTTCCTGACAAGCATTCCACAACAGTGAGCCCGCGAACTATTACTTAAAACTGTAGACGGTGAAGAATAGTAAACTATGCAACTAGTTTATAATGTTACACTTTATTTCATGAGAACATGTTATGAAAGGTACAAGAAGAATCCAGGTTATAAAAAAAAGTATGTGTATGCATTCGAAGTTGCGCGAAGTCGGAAGAGTCCCAGAGACTCAAGTCAGTGGCAGAGGGTCAACTGCCTTCCACTATCACCCCGCTTTGCAGCAAATCATAATTAGACTAATAATATTGTGCTATTATTTGTACCATCATATTATCAAATTGAGAAAATAGTTTCATTGCTCTCCATAGTCAAAATTTTAAAATGCCAATGTAGTAAAAGATACAAAAACACTTCGTTACTACAATATGGTATGGTGGTTTACAATAGCATATTATTTCTCGCAATATATCTAACTTTTGCCATTTTCAAAACTTTAGAATCTTCAACGAAAATAACATTTGCATTATTTTTAAGCGCCCTTTCGTTCACCCGAGTCAAAACTTGAAAAAACTTGTGACCGTTTAAACAAAATAATGGTTCGAAAATTGCCTGTATTTCGCTCAATACTGCCCGTAAACGACTCATGCTTTCGAAAAAGTTGTACATAATTTTTTTAATATGTTATTAAACAACATATTTTTAAAGAATAGTATTTTATGCAACTAGTTTATAATGTTACACTATTTCATGAGAACATGTTTTGAAAACGAGTGACGTTGGGAGCGAGTTTTCAAATTTGTACGAATGCAATAAATCAACATTAAAAACGAGTAGCAAAGGCTTTTTTTGTATTACAGCATTTAAACGTTTTAATAGAATGAACTTAATGTTGTGAAACAACTCTTCGCTACCTCTTCAACATTCTCTCGTTACAATTGGCTGAATATGTGATGACGCAATCATTCAAGCCACAAAATATAATACGTCATTTGCGCCGTTGAAGTCCTATTTATAAACGATTTGCTGCAACAGAAAATATCGTTTATAATGCTGATATTCAAAAAAAATTAATATTGTAGTTGTGGCAAGGCGTCGAAAAAAATTTCAATTTTTGCAATTTTCGAAAATTCATAGAGAAACAAGTTTAATAAAAATAAGGCAAATTTTTGAAAAAAGGTTAAAAAATATTGTTGATACTTTATGTTAAATTACCTAAAAAAACAAAATATCCGTTTGATATGCACAAGACTTCTAGATCCTTCAAATCGATCCGGAAATATAAATTTTGGAAAAAAATCGTCTGGATGGTTTAGACATACATATGGTGACAGACACACTGACGGAGAGAGGGATCGACAGACGAACTGGCGGTGAGACAGATCACTAGGCAGACAGACAAATAGGCAACAGATAGGTGGACATACAAACAACGAACGAGCGGACTGGGGGACAGACAGGCGAACAGACACGTATACGGACACATGGTTGGACATGGACAGAAAATAAGCAGTCATTTATCAACTATTTTGGTCAGTAGTACCGCTAGTATGTTGTTTTTTACTTTCTCCTATGCGCACGTATATATGGAGTACGTAATATAGAGTACGCATGGAGTACGGAGTATATACGTGGAATAGAGAAAGTTATGTCATGATTCGGAAAATCGATTTCGAGATTTCAACGGAAATACACGTTTTGGGGTCCCCTCATACCGAAAAATGTTGTTTTTTTCAAAACGTCCGTCCGTTCTTCCTATGATAAATGATAGAAACTAGCCCGCTGAGGGAAGGTAACCTCCTTTCACGTTGGGCAATCGACTCGGCAGTATTTGTGTAAGGCAGAGCGTCCAGCGCCCGCAGGCACAGCCAAGTTTAGTGAGCGGGTGAAGCAGCGGGGCAAGGGTGACAGTTGGAGCGGAGTCGAAGCGGAACAGATGCCAAGGGCGGAGCGGGGTGGAGCAGAGCGGGGCGGGGAGGAGCGGGCCGCAGATGGGTGGAGCGGAGCAGGGCAAGAAGTCTAGAAAGGAACGGGGCGGAACGAAGGGGCGGAACGGGGCGGAGCGGGAGGGGCAAGGCGGGGTGGAGCGGGGTGCAGCGGAACGGAGCGGGGCGGGGCGGAAGGGAGGGTGGGGCGAAGCGGGGCAAGGCGGAGTCCAGGAAGGAACGGGGATGAACGAGGGGACGGAACGGGGGGGAGGCGGAACGGGGCGGAGCGGGAACGGGCTAGATGGGGTGAGACGGGTCGGGGCGCAGCGGAGCGAGGCGCAGGGGAGCGAGGCGCAGCGGAGCGGGGCAGAACGGAGTGGAGCGGGGCTGAACTGCTGCAGCGAGTAGGAGCAGAAGGAAACTAGGCGGAGCGGAGTGGAGAGAGATGGAGCGGGGCGGAGACGTGCGGAGCGAGACGGCGCGAGACAGAGCGGGGCGAAGCAGGGCGGAGCGCGTCGGAGTGGGGACGGGTGGGGAGACGGGGAAGGGAGAAAAGGACTCACGGCAACGGGGCACAAAAGGCCGTCGTCTGGACCAGCGAGCAGATGCCCGCTCCAGCAGAAGACGCAATTTCCCGGTTCCGAAATTTACGCGCGGCGAAAGCGATAGAGGAGGAAATTAGGAGCGGCAAATGCGTCGAGAGGGCGGCGTGGGCGGCAATGATGGGGGCGGGATGCGGCTTCACGGCGGCCGAGGGCAGCGGTCGCCCCTCGGGGCGAGTCCCACCGCGGAGAAGGCCACGCCCCCACGGGGAGGGAAACAGCGGCACGGGCGGTCGTGGGTGTGTAGGGACGGTGGAAGGCAATGGGCAGCGGTCAAGTGGAGCAGCCAGCAGCAGGGCCTTGCAACTCTCCACAAAAATTGGGGCAGAGCTAGAGGATGCTACTATACGAGACACGGGTGTGCGGGGGCGGGCAAAGCAATGGGCAGCGGTGAGGCGGAGCATTCGGCAGGAGGGCCTTGCAACTCTCCACCAAAATTGGGGCAGAGCTAGAGGATGCTACTATAGGTGGTACTAGGGTCGCCAGATACGGGCTCGCCAACTTTCACACATAAAATTTGGCTAATTGGTGAGAATACGAAAATGCAGAAGATATGTAATTCGATCGTGACCATGCCCGACGTATTACCGCTAAACAACACAAAAGCTAAGTATAGGTAAATATTACGTCCGTATTACGTTAGTAACGCTGGTTGACGTGAGAAGTGTCTGCAAGTTTTCATTACGTTCTTTATAAATTTGCGTTTGAAATTTAGTTTGAAGTTTTATCGAAAGTTTGATTTGGAGTTAAAATTTTCACCAGAAGACGGGTTCGATTCCCGATTTGTAGTAATCAACTTTTTGTTTAATAAGTAGTTCCCACGCATGTCGTAAATAATGTTGGCAGCAGTTCGTATTTTAGTTACGGAAAGAGGGTGATACTGTACAGCGCGCCACTGTAATGGTCTCCACCACGTTTTACGGGAGTTCTAAGGCCCTGGTCGGCAGGGGGTGGCACGTGTCCCAAATGCGAGACGAGCGCCGGGGGCTGGAGGCGGTCGCAGGAAGTGCGCCGGACAGATCCTATTGAGCGCCTGGGGCCCGGAGATGTGGAACTGGAGGGTCGCAACGCGAAAAAAGATGCGAACGGCTCGGGCTCGTCTGCGACAGACAGATACGGCCACGTAAATCAAATGAAAGGCGAGCGATCTCCACACAAGTATAACGGCACTTTATTAGAATATGTAGCAATATACTTCGTTGACAAAAGTTGTAGTTTCTTTTATTGGAAGTCAAATGTCCATCGTCATCTGTCTTAAAAAAGTACTCAAGCCTCGTATTTTACAGGAGAATAAAAGTAATAACTAAAACTACTATCAGCTAAAATACTTGCAAAATACGGGCTGCTTTCAATACCGGGAATCTTACACATCCCAGTCTTAATTTTTTCAAGTTTGACCTACTTCTTACGTAAGTTTTATGAAACAAATTTCAGAGCTCTCGTAACTATCGATACGATCTGTGTTTTTACATCCCACATCTGGCAGTTCTCAATTTCCTAAAACTTTTATTTGACCGTTTAATACATGCGCAAATATAGTTCCGTGAATTTTGTTTCTTCAATACAGCCTGAAATCCGGCAATCGTTTTCAATAAGCAGTTTGTGTATACCCTTTCTGACTTTTTTAACGGTCTCTGATGAAACAAATGTTATTCTCGCGCGTCTGAGACAGGTGAAATCTGAGTACGTTCTGCAATTTAGCAGGGCCTTTTCATCCAACTTCAAAATTGAATAGCCCACAATTTGCTTCTTTTTTGCCGTTCTTAAGATATGAAAACACAAAATTTGCCGCGGATAATTTTTTCGAGAAAATGTTTTCATACTAACTTCCATTGCAAGTTACCAGAGATATATCCCTAAAACCACTAATAATGTAAGTAAGTATACACACAAAACTATACTCGGAATTTGCCGCGTTTCATTTGTAAACGATTAGTGAAGAAGTCAGATTAGTATCTCCATTCTTTTCAAAGAATATTAACAAATCATTCGTCGTTTTCCGGCAAAGGATTACATAACTTCCTCTTCTTACGAAGTTCCTTCATAAGGCGAGAAAGTAAAACCAATAAATAATTGCTACGTCCCTCTTGCGAGGGCCGTCAAAGAAGAAAAGAGAACGTTCCTTCTAAACAGTTGCCCGAAACAATTCATACCTTATGCAACAAATTGCCTGTTATAAGGGCTAAATGTAATCTGTAATAAAAAATTTGCCACCGACCGATTATTTAAAATAAACCGGTATCGAAACCCAGAAATTTCGCTCTTGCGAGTGTCATCGGAAAAAATCATAACCATTTCTTCCAAACTATTGTCCGTATAAAATCACACATACACACACATATACACATACACACACACATATACACATACACACATATACACATACACACACACATATACACATACACACACACATATACACATACACACACACATATACACATACACACACATATACGCACATATACATACACGCACATATACATACACACACATATACATACACACATATACATGCACACACATACATGCACACACATACATGCACACACATATACATACACACACATATACATACACACACACATACACACACACACACACATACATACTGCCAACCACGTATGGTAACATTGTTAAATATATTTTGTAATAGAAAATTTGCCGCGGACTGATCAATATTATCCGGTTTAAAGTCAGAAACATTCTTCGTACGAGCGTCGTCAAGAATGAAAGGAGACCGTTCGTTCTAAACAATGGCCCTACACAATTTACTCTGCATGGAAGTATTTGCCGATATCAAGTGTTAAACATTATCTGTAATAAAAAATTAGCTTGTAAATAAACCGACGTTCAAAACCAGAAACTTCCTCTTGCGAGCACCGTCGAGGAAGGAAGGTGACGTCAGCAGCCAAAACAACTACTGCTTTGCAGAAAGTGTGCACTGCAGAACGAAAGAGTCAAAGAGTGCAGAAAACCCTCACTTGCTTCACAAAGTGCCAACTCACGACGTAAAGATCGGAGTGTAATGTGCGATGAGTTCCACAAGAATTATAGGACCTTTGTGTTTCAACACTACCGTTACTGTTGATGTTTACATAAATAAGATATTGAAATTACTCTTCAAACAATTGACTTAGAAAAAGGCTGTATAGTTTCTTTCAAGAGAATTCGGCAACTCCTCACACTGCTGATCGATCTTTTTAAATACTGTTAATAGCGAGGATCGAATAATTAGTCGTAGCTTATGGCTTCCTAGATCAGTTGATCTGGCCATTTGTGACTGTTTCCTTGAGAAAGACTTGAAAGATGAGGTGTATACAGATAACCCGCTTTCGGAGGAAGAGCTCCGGCGTTCTGTTGAAGAGGAAATAGTAGAAAATTCTCGATACTTACTTCAAAGGGTAAATGAGAATGTGTTTCGGAGGTGCCAAGAATGCATTGGACCCGAATAACACCACTTTCAGCATCTTTTTTAAGGTACTTTGAGCGCAGCGATTGTTTCTGTATTTTGATTAATGATGTTTTACTTTAATCCTTAAAAAATTGTTATAATATGAATGCCTGCCTTAAAAAATAAAGGACCTTCGAAGATTAAAAAATATTTTTAAAAAAGTAGTCCTTTAATTAATTTCAAGAAATTTAACCTTTGTGACGAAAAAAAAATAGTTCCTGAATGTCAGCACGGGAGTTGAGTGAGCACTTTGCTGGGCGAGCGAAAACTCGACTCCCCGAACGACGTGGCTCGAATCTTCAGCGAACGATAAAATGTACCCCCGTAGAAGTGGTAGAGATGTGGATTTTTATTGCAGGGGTAGATATGTTTAATGCACGTGGTGATGGCGGTATTGAGCCCCTGCATTTTAGAGCGTTGCACATTGGACCCCGGGGGATGATGGAGCGCGTTCATTAGCACTGCGCCCCGACAACGAGGCGAATTCCCTCTGGAGACATTATCACCCAGGAACAGTGGCGTCTCCTGCTCAGTGATTAAGGAGATGCAATCAGTTTTACGGATTAAACAAGGTAGACCAATTAAGGTGTCTATCCATATTACAATGAACATTCCTACTGTACCTTCTTTGAGATTCTAGAGAATTGCTAATTGTGCATTGCTTGCTCTGACAATAATAAACAAAACAATAATACGCGCATGCATGTAAAGTGTGGTCTAACTCCCCCTCCCCCAACTCGCTATGGAGGACGCAGTCGTCAGCACGTGATCAGCGTCGCATCACCGTCGACCGAAACCTCGCATCTTGCACACAGCACATGGTGAGAGTTCAATGGCCGCGGTAACGAATCCAAGCTGTCCAAGGGATGTTTCTCGGCCTGTCACATCCATGAAGGTGACAGCCACCTACCGGAAAGCGCATGGGGAAAAACGAAAAGTACAAACGGAAAAGAGAGATGTACTTGAATAGAAAAATATTTTTAACAAACGTTTTAAAAGAGAAGATGCGACACATCACTCGCATCCATTCAGCCTACCCCAATGCCCAGGAAGGTAATCAGGATCTATTGATCCGATTGGTCTGCAAGTCCGATTGCAAATTATTACACCTATCAGTACTCCTAAATAACGTGAAGAAGATTTAATCATTTCATTAAAAATGTCAAATCCATTATGTATCGTGAAATTATTTTTCTTTTATTCTGATATTTTTACTATTGTAGATACTATTTCAACAAACATCTAAGACAATGAAGGGGAATACTTCCACTGCTATTGTTAATATTGTTATTTCTATCATTGCGCTGCTATACCCACAAATTATTTCTTGTTAACACTAATTTATTAAATTTATTTTCAATTTAATCATGGGTTCGACGTACAAAATATTACTTCTTACTTGTTGCATGTGGACGTGTAATTCTATACAGAATCACGATTCCTAGAAGTTCAATTGATGGAAACCAATTATTAGATCGATGGTAACTAATATAAATTTTCAGCCCTTTTCAACAATAAAATTTTAACATTTATTCTTATATATATTACAAATTCTATTGATCACATGAGAATTACTTTTTCAATGTAAAACATTAAAACGTCGTAAGGTTTTAATATAGTTAGTAAGCTTACTATAATCTCTTGGTAGATGGCTTCTCGGCTGACTAGCAGAATGTTGTCCACAGAATGCTTGGTATGCCAATTCTCGCGTCCTCGCCTAAATTGAAAATGTTTCAGAATGTCATCAACGATTTGCTATTAATATGAACTAATATTTCCCAAAAAATTAATTCGGCGGTCGCGACTTTCCCTACCTGTGTTTCGTATGAAATACCTACTCGCGACTGACTATATTCAGCTACTTATTGAAAAATCCTTCCATCTTTGGAGCTAACATAATATACATCCCCGCGAAACACGGAGGCTATTTTAATTCAAAATTCCAACTACTACCTTAATAAAATTTCCAATTACAATTTTTACTACAATTTAAACAATACCAAGCTCTAAAATCTCAAACTAATCCTAAATTTCCTCCTCACTATCATTTAAATAATACCTAGCTTAAGCTGAAAATCCGTTCGCACCTCACTAACCGCTTACGTGTGTTCGCTTCAATATTTCTCTAGAGAGTGATTCCTTGCATCCTTCCACAAGATCATAACTTTCAATGCCCTCTCTACACCTTTTCTATATAATGTGTTCGGGGCCATGTCCATCAGCACCGCGCTATGAATGGAATGGAAACATGGAATGGAAACATGAAATATGAACATGGAATATTACATTTTGTTGAACGGTTGTCCTAACAACGCGTATTTTTCGACTTCGAATTTGCATACAATGTCATTTATTCCTAACGCTGGATGCGGATTTTATCATTCAACTAAACCCAAGGTTCTTGGCTTACCACAGAATATGTATCCATTATGTATTGTATACTTTCAAATAAATACCATCATTTTTAGGCATAAAAATCACTCACTACGCTAACGGAAGTAAGGTTCTAGGTAGTTGACGTGTACAGAAACATCAATTAATAAATCAAATATTTAATAATGGAATGAATTTTGGAATGAAATATTTGAATACTCAAATGCCATACTCTAATATCTCGTGATATAATGGCGTGATCAAATTTCCGTGTATCATTTAAGTGCTGAAAATATTTTTGAACTGAAGATAGTAAACAAACCTTTAATAAAATTATAAATTGCGAGATAAATGGTAAAAAAATCACACCAATATAATATTATTAACTCTCTGAGACTGAAAATATCTCAGATTTTAAAAATAAAAAACATTTAACTGCAAAGCAATAGTTCTCGTATGCTCACTACAATATATATGCCGAACGAAGCCCACCATTACGTCTTAAAGCTAGCACGGCTGAAAGACTTGCAGCAGAACTTTCAGCCCTTTTTTCTCCAAATTCTAATGAAACGAGCCAATAATTTAAAACTTTAGCATTTTAAAAAGGTTTTACTTCATAATCAATGCAATTGTTCCTGGAGAAAATGACCGAACATCAGTAGAACTGCGGTTCGGTATCATTGTTCGTATAATTGCCTCGGAATTGAGTAATCAGGCAATTTCACCGTTCTGAAGAGAAGTGCCAATTGCCACCGATTTCATTTCCAGCAATTTCGGAAGGAATATTATTCTTGAAAGCGAATTAAGACAGTGCGGTTGGTGCTTTCGAATTTTTAAAATCAGAACGCGATTATAAATTAGCTTCGAGAAGTTCTTTCTCCCTTGGCAGCAGGAAAACAAAAGGTTAACGAAGGAAATGAGAAGACGAACAAGTTTTATATCATATAATAAAGATTATGTGCGTCACAATTTAAAATGATAAATGAATCTGTAAATAGAAAGAAAATAATAACAGTGTTTGAATAAAAATGGTTACTTTATCTTCAGAATTGAAGTGGAAACCGAAATATTGAAATCAGATTTTCAATTGGGTTAGCCAACAAGAATATATATTAAAAGAAAAAACAATTGCAATAAATTTTAAATGATTCTCAGTGGAAATTAAAGAAATGTTACATCCACATGGAGGCAAAAGAAATAACATATTCCCAGTTTTTCTCAAGTTCTCTTCGCAGTCCAACATTGGTGCACAAAACATGACCTCAAAATTCACCATTTATGAGTTAAATGAAAAATATATAACTGAATATTTAAAAATAATTTATTACCCTAGAAAAACTTCATTTAGGTACAGCCGGTTGTGTTGTTACAACCTATCGAGTAAAACGCTGATTTTGGTAGCGAAATAAACGTTTCCGCTCAAATTGTAGCTTTCCTCTTGCAAGCTTACATTCGTAGAGATGACTCTCTCATCCGACGATATTTAGATTTACATAGAAAAATACTGAAACATTTTAACACGAATCTTGACTCTTGCTTGCAATATTACTGAGTATAATATATTAGTAAGTATACATTATTAGTAAGTATCACGTAAGTATGACACTAACCCTTACAAGTCGTGAGCTCGAACGCTAGCTGAATTCCTCTGAAAGTGATCGTTGTGCATAAGTTGACTTTCAGTATTGCGCTGATTTTGTAGCATCTGATTAGGAACTTAATCATATATGCTCGCCCGTTTATTTGTACGTACTTAAAGACGCTACTCTTCAAACACAAAAAAAGCACTAAAGTTTACCCACATTAACTTGAGAGTAAGATCTGTCGAATAAACTCGAATGTGTAAGTCGGTGGAACCTGTGATGTGTATTCTGCAAATTAAAGGAACAAACTAGACACTTGAGAGCACTCGTGGTTGGTGCAAACAATCACTGAAACACAAGGTGCACTGGACAGTACTGGGATACAGGTGTTGAGGTGGAAATCTCTGAGAGACTGTTATAAATGAAAATTTCGACAGGAGAGTACATTCAGAGCTTGGGCTCGGCTAGAAATAACTTATCCTATCCCCTATCTACTGCATGTACCGTCTGCGATGGCTCAGTAGCAGCATAGTTGTTACCTTGTCAGTTCGCTGTCTGGGAGGTTCAAGGGGGTCAGTGAAGGATTTTCGACACCACCTGCTAATCTAGGTCGAATTCAACGACTGGTAGAAAATTCTAGTTGCCAGCTTCTCTCTTCGGTTGTTTACCGTCGTTTCTCCGACAAATACCGGCAAATGTCGAAAAAGTACTCAAACAAACGGACAGTGCGTATTTCCTTCTCCTCCTCGTCCCCGCCTCTTCTCTCACACAAAATCACGCATGAACACGCAGGACCCCCCCCCACACACACACACACACACACATGCAGTACCTCATCACACTCCTAATCAACCAGTATGTTCACCCTGTACTAAACGTTTAACTTGCCCTACTACTCTTTTCGCATTGGACAGGCTACAAGAAGTGTGTCCTTACGGGTACACATACGGGTATACTGCCCGTACTTCTGATATACAGTAATCGACGGTACTGTGCGAGAGTTCATTCAATAATTAAACAGATAAATGCATGTTCAGCAAAAGCGTTTCATTAACCCAAGCCGATTTGTGTCTACTTTTCTCATCGGTAATCCTTACCGACTTCTCTGCATTTTTCCGTCTTCTTATAAGTCTTTTAATTCCCTCAGCAGAGAATTCTTTACTTTGGCCTCGAAGCCAGTTTTGTATTTTTTCTTTATCTCTCTTCTTGTGGTTGAACACGATATCACCCAAAGCTCATTTCAAGGTATCGAATAAATAAGAATCCGAAGGAACAATGTCAGGACTGTAAGGAGAATGTGGTTGGAGATCCCAAACCAGTTTTTTTATTATTATTTAAGGTCGCATCAACATCTAGGTCATTAGCGACCACTATTGGGGTTAACGGTATGGTAACTATGAAGATGAAGTAAAATGGGGATGATAAGGGGTGAAAGGACGAACACAAGTACCAACCATGCCCGAGGCTGGACTCCAACCCGCGACCCTTCGGTCCGAGATCACTACGACACTACTGCCTTAGCGATCTCGGCCACCGCCAAACCAGTTTATATATAGTTTCCAGAGTCTGTTGCGCCGTATGAAATCGAGCGCTGTCTTCAAGAAGAAAAAGAAAAAAGAAAGAATTACGCCTTCCGTCTGCCATCCCGGACATTTCCTGTTCAACGTGGAATTCACTTTGTTCTCAATCTTTTCTGAGCAGTCTATGTTGTTGAGAGTGTGTTGCTCCTCGTAATATTTATAGAAAAATTGGACCGTATGCACTCCGTGAGATGGTTAATATGACCTCACCAGCGGATGGTATGGTTTCGTTTCGAATTTCATATGCGATTCTGGGTATTTTCTTTGCACGTTTTGTCGTTTGGACTCCTCAAAATGATGTATCTAAGTTTCATCCTGGGTTAAAATTCCAACAGAATATCAGTTACCTTCGATGGTTGGTTGGTTGTTAGTGATTCCGGAGACGTCAACTACTGAAGTCATTAGTCCGGTAAGTGTAGTGCATGTGTTTTCATTGGGAGGTGGTGGTGGTGTTCACCCCCCGCTGGATGGCGAGATCCGGCGCCGACCTACCGTCGGTTAGAGGGGTTTTCCCTAACCAGTCACCTTCGAGGTTTAAACATTCTTTTAACTCTGTGCAAAATTCGAAGTGCCGTCTTTGTGGTGAACGGTAAACTCTATTGGAACCTAACTCGCACAAGTCTTTCGGTAAGTCAGTTCGTGTTAAATAATAAAAGGAGTTGTGTCAACACTTACTAAACGTTTTTCAGCAATTTGTTCAATAGTAAATCTCGGTATTTTCGGATTTGTGAATCAATATGAGATCTAATGCCGAGATCGACACAGTTCCGGACGATCAGAGCGGTGCTCGTCGGAGACACTTTTGTGGCCACTTTTAAGCTTTTCCAGCCACTCGCACGGTTAATGGAACTACTGTCGTGTGGCTTCTTTATCTGAAAGAATATATCTGTCGGTAGTACACATTCCGAAAGTGAAAACCTGGGTCAAACAACGCTGTTTTTCGAAAGTTCTTCGAATGCACGTCCCGCCGTTTCTAACACTTTAGAGGTTACGTCTAGTAAAATATTGATCGATCAGCTGCATGACACTCCTTGTATTCTTTTTAACTAACATCAACGAAAGTTGTCTGCATTAACTGGTATTGCTTTAATTAATTGGTAATTAATTGGTATTGCTTTTCAAAACCCTTAATTAGTATCGGCGGTCTCTGATACCGCTCACGCATAATTCCTATAATTCGACGTATTATTTGACAATATTGAACTTATCTAATCTTAACATCGAGTTCGACTTCTGGTGATGGCAGGATTTTCGATGAGGGGTCACGGCACACACACACACACACACACACACACACACACACACACACACACACACATCGGGGAACCGGGTGGGCCTCGTCGATAGTGAATGAGAGTCAATGGGTCAAAGTGAGAACGAGTGAAGTGGAATATCACGGTTGATTGATTGATTGATTGATTTTTTCGTGTTTCCTGGCGCGTCAACTGCTTTGGTCATTAGTCCCGTACGTGTAGTGCATGTTTTTCTTGGGAGATGGCGGTGATCTTCCCCCGCTGGATGGCGAGATCCGGCGCCGACCTACCGTCGGCTAGTGGGGTTTCCCCCTAACCAAGACTCTCCCACCAGCGGGGCACCGCCCCAGCCGGGACAAGCTCTAAGCTCCCGACCGGTCTCCCGGAATATGTGGTAGTGTAGTGCATGTTAGTGTAAGTGTGTGTGTGTAAAGGAGAGGATAGGACAAAGAAGAGGAAGGACAGATCGCGCGCGGTCCGTGGCCCGTTTGGTAAGGTACTGCTCCGGCATTCGCCTGGTGTTGATCGGAGAAACCACGGAAAACTACCGATCAGAGCAGCCGGCCGCTAGAATTCTCCTCCAGACAGCGACGAAATTCGACCTAGCTGAAAAGCTAGTGACGAAAATCCTGCCGCCGTGGGGAGTGGGAACCTAGGACCTCCCGGTCAGAGGCGCGCAGTGACATCAGTTGATGCACTGAGCTATCGCTCCTGGTGAATATCACGGGGTGGGTGAGTCAATATCAAGGGACGACCGAATGAGGAGACTCAGGGCTTCAAATGATGTTACTGCAGAGCCTCTGAACACGAGGTTCTGGGGTTCGAGTCCCAACGTTGGCAGAATTTTCGACACTAGCTTGTCAGCTAGTTCAGTTTCTGTCTAGAGGAAAGTTCTATCAACCGGCTGCTCTGATCGGTAGTTTTCCGTGGTTTCTCCGATCAACACCAGGCGAATGCCGGAGAAGTACCCTAACAAACCGCTCACGGAACACACGCGATCTTTCCTTCCTCTTCCTTGTCCTTTCCTCACCCCCTACTTGTACACAGTTACACTTACATGCACCACGACACATGACGGGAGACCAGTCGGTAGCTAAGCTCTAAGAGCTCGTCTTGGCTGGAGAAGTACCCCGGTAGTGATATATACCTTGTCTGGGAACCTCCACCCAGCTGATGTGTAGGTCGGTGCCGTATCTCATTATCCTGCTGAGGAAGATCATAGATACTTCCCGATGAAAGCATGCAGGACACTTACGGGACAAAATAAGCCGTTGAAGTACCCGAAAACGTAAAATAGTCAATCAATCAATCAAAGGAAGGTAGGCACACCATTCGCACTTATTTTTTTCATCATAAATGCCTACGTTGTTGGTAGTGCTGGAATCATTTTCATATTTATATTCATTCTCTGGTTCCAGTTTGGTTTAAGAATCATGATATTCTTCTAAATAATCGGAATCACCTCCCCTGTCTTCAAGTTCTTCCAATATATCTTCAACAATTGATCGAAGCCCTCCTCATCAGATTTAATTGAAAAAGAACCAGGTCTTTTATACACGTCTCCTATGTACTTGTATCAGGTTGCCTATGGTATGTTATGAAATCTATAATTAAATGTTGTTTCGTTGTTTTTGTATCAATAGGTGAAAAAAATACGCAATGGGTATGGACGGTATCTCGTACCGCACCACACAAAAAAATAACGTAATTCTAAACACAAATAACTAGTGAAGCTCTTTCTTTGTTCAAAGATAAATAAACACTAACAAGGAAGGTACTGAGCCGCTGGACGTGTTGACAAGTAAGCTGGACGTGTAAACCAGTAATTGTCACAAATGTCTACTAGTCGGCGCGGAATGTCAGACCGCGATAGCAATTGAAGGTTAAGCGTATCATGCACTAAAATGTTTGTATATTTAAATACTGAAGGACTCACGTAATTTTGATATGGTCAATACCCACCCTCGGAAGAATTGCACCCAGTACTTTCGTACAGACTTTCGTACAATTTATGTTTGTTAAAGTGATGTCATAAGTATAGAAATTTGCTCACGGGTACGGATGTTATTCAAGTTTTTTTAATGATGGTTGGGGAGCTTAGAAGTGAAATATATTGAAATCGCATCTGATGTCGAAGACATCCGCGGCCAGAGTAATGCGAAAGATCTTTGCACTCCGGGTGGTGACGCATCATGGTAATTCAGCCCTGAGGAAGATCACAACATGATGGTCGAAACGTCGGCGTCACAACTCTTGACGCGGCGTCAGCCAGACAACCAAGATCATTCTAATAGACGCATCTACATACAAATAAAAGTGTTCAATGTCACAGGGAAGAGCCCCGCACGAAAAAAATCAAGCCATTTACTATGGACACAACAGGAAGAGATCAAGAATTTTAAAAAATACTTTTGGGGGGGGGGGATGGAATCCGACTTTTTAAATTTCCACAAATACAAAACAGAAACTGTATAAAAACCCTACAACCTTCAATCTAACCTTCAATCTTGTAACATACAAAAGTAACAGTAATAACAGTTTAGCATCCACAGATGGCATTAGTAGACGCTGTTAGCCGTTCACCCAGTTTTGCTCAGATACTTATTACAATCATCTTTCAAGCAGCCTCGCACCCCATTCCCGCAAGCTTCGCCAGTGTCCCCCACACGCCCAATCCGGCATTTCCGCGCCCACCTGCCTGTACACCTCCCGCTCATCACGCGCCGCCTGCTTCTTCGGCACTTTCCTCTACGTTCATTCCTTCCACTCGGCTCACACTATCGATCCGCCTCCCTCTCGCCCCTCTCGCCCCTTTCGCTCGTCTCGCCCCTTTCGCTCCTTTCGCCATTCTCGCCCCTTTCGCCCCTTTCGCTCCTCTCACCCCTCTCGCTCCTTTCGACCCTCTCGCCCCTCTCGCCCCATTCACCCCATTCGCCCCATTCGCCCCATTCGCGCCTCTCGCCCCTCTCGCCCCTCTCGCCCCTCTCGCCCCTCTCGCCCCTCTCGTTCCTTTCGCTTATTTCGCCCCTTTCGCTCATCTCGCCCCT
>BLKR01007210.1:0-41579 GCA_011170035.1 Teleogryllus occipitalis | reverse complement strand
CTCTACGAGAAAAAAAGTTAGTAAATTCTCTTGTTGGCTGAATTAATTATTTCGTGTTTTCAAGTGGGTCAACTGCTACTATATTTAGTCCCGTAAGTGTAGTGCATGTATTTGTCAAGGGAGGGGGCTGTGTTCTTCCCAGCTGGATGGCGTGATCCGGCTCCGACCTACACGGCGACTTACAGTGTTTTCCCAATGCAGGTATCTACCAGGGACGCCACAACTGCTGAGACAAGCTCTAAGCTGCTGACTGCTCTCCCATGTGTGATAGTTAGTGCATGTATGTGTGTGTGTGCGTGCGTGTAAAGGGTGAAGATAGAACAAGGAAAAGAAAGGAAAGGAACAAGGAAAGCACGTGGTCTGAAGCCCGTTTACTAGGGTAGTGCTCTGGCATTCGCCAGGTAGTGATTGGAGCCCTGACAGTGACATCACTACTTTAGAGCCACCTCAGACGGTCTCTGGTCTGCACGAAAAGTGACAATATTGCAAAATACATGAGCTTTTGATTTTTTTGCGCTAAAATATTTTAAGCTTTCGTGTTGAAAGCCGGCATGGTTTGCAGATAACGGTTGTAATAACGCACGTGATATGTGCGCAATCTCACCCTCTGTGTAGACGCCTTCTCCTCCGACGCCCTCACCAACTCCGTGGCGTTGACCTGGCGCAGGCACTCCACCACCGCGCCGTCGTCCCCAGTGCAGCCAACCGCACTCGCCAACCGCCGAGACGTCTCGTATGGCGCCCATGCCAGCGCCCACGAGTTCAAGATGGCGCCGCTCTGGGCGATGGCGCCGTGGAACAGGCCTACGGCAACGGCACCACGACAAACGAATATTTCCACTGACGACCAAGAGAACTCAGGGTTAAGTTTAATGACTGGAGGGGGGAATTTCATTGTGTATCTTCTAAAGGTAGAACTATATATACAGGATGTCCGGGATGGAAACGTCAAAACTTCAAAAATAAGCTCTTAAGACAATTTTAAGCATATTTTGTCTGATAAAATCCTTGGATACTCAGAATAGCTGAGCAGCAATAAGTAGTCAAAAGTCGGTTTGAAAAAATTGCTTTTAGGTAAAACTTTGCATTGAAGAAGCAAAGAAACACTCCAGAAATATGGAAAATTGTTTATTATTTACGAAAGAAATTAATATATTTGTTCAGAAAGAAAAATTGACCCCAAAGTGCAAAAAGCAATCGAATTGTATGTGCCGGGCGAATAGTGATGAAACTTATTGCTGTCTTCCTTTGAAGGTCAGGAGTGCTATTGGCTACAATTTACAAACATAAACCATAATATACCCACAACATAATTTTTCTAGACTTTTTTCCCTAGCATTACATCACAGATTCTAGAGTGCATCATCATCATCATCATCATCATCACTGCATCAATTGTTTTGCTGCACGTCACCAGACGATAACGATTGAGGTCTGCGATTGAGTTCATCAATGCACAGAATAGGATTTTGTAGGATGTGTGGAATTCTTGTTGATTTTTTATCGTCAATAGCCTATTCTCAAATGTTCATATTTAATAACTATTCTTATTGTTTTTCTTCACTCTATTTATAAAGGTAACTTGGATATTGATTTTAATTGGGTCTAGGCGTGAATGTATTATGTGTATAAGAGAGAAGCATAGTTATTCATATATAAAATGTTTGGAAAACGACATTTTGATGGATGTTTGATATTGTCATAAAAAAGTATAAATGCACACATGTGTTCTACTTGAAATAGTTATTGGTTTCTTTGTAGTGCATTAAGTATGATTATTATGTAAATTTGCGAGTTTTAAGTATTTAAATTGATGAGAGTAAGTTCAACAAGAAGGTTGTTGAAAATAGAACAAAAGATATTATTTGAGATAACAGAAAAATTTTGGTCAAACCGGGATCCACAGTGTGATCTAGGATTTTCGAAGTATTATAACTGTCTAAGTGGTTAATAGCACCTTTCCGTCAGCTACTATTTGTCAAGGTCCCAAAAACGCGCACTCGAAATCTATTAACAGCACTTTATTTATATTTATATTTCAATTGCCTCGGCTTGGAGTCAAAGATAAATTTCAAACTTTTATTTATAAATAAACGAGAAAAAATGAAAAAGAATAAATTTTACAATGTGGCAACTCATGAAAGCGTGGGAGTAATATATACAATTCCATTAAAATAATATTTGAATGCAAGTATTCTATTTTTTACTTTGGATTTGTTTATTATCTGACGAGGTGGAAACAAACCACCGTTTCATGGACTTGAAATACGTACATGAACCACCATGAACATTTTAAGGAGTTGTTTGCAATACTTGTGTGCATGATATTGCCGACATTAGTAAGTGAAGTGTTTAATCTTAATATTAGTTGTAAATAACCATGAGCTCATAAAATAGTTATTTTTGCAAACTTAATTTAGTTGAGCCTAGGCATAGGCATTATTGACATTCGCATAAGCTGGTAGTCGAAGTAAAGAATGATTGTTGAAGAAAGAGTTCAGAATTATAAGAAAAGGGTAATTTTTGCCAAAAGGAGTAATTTGTTTTTTGTATATGTGTGTTTATTTCTAATTGAAGAGGAGAGAGAGAGAGAAGATTATATATATATATATATATATATATATATATATATATATATATATATAGAGAGAGAGAGAGAGAGAGAGAGAGAGAGAGAGACGGTTCAGAGGCACCACGTAAATATAATAGGAATGATCATGAGTGTACGCTAAGTTTGTGACAGAAAACTTTATGAAACTGCAATTTTCGTTCTCAGGAAGCAAATGAGCATGGGCAGGTGAGGTATGGCATGCGCATAGAAGTTTGTATGGTGTGCATAGAATTTTGTTGAATTTTGAGGAAAACGAGTGTGAAAGAGGTCATTGAACTTTACAGAATTGCAATAATTTCCGTAGTTATATTTAAAAACTGTAAACGTTTAAATACGGGAAAGAACGAATTTTGTGGGAAATAGGTCCGCGACAAGTGAAAGCGAACGATGGCGTTTTGTTGTGTTAAATCTTAGTTGAGACGAGAAAAACACAGAGGAGAGACGGGGGCTGAAGGTTGGTCGAGGTTACAGGTGGTGATTCACGTGGTGTTAAATGATGTAAATGGAGGACGTTGAAATGTTGTGAGAGATACAAATATGGATATGGAATGAAGTGAAAACGGTTTTTCTAATGGAATGGAATGAAGCTGACGAATGGGAGGTGTAGTAGGCAGTGGAAGACTCCGAAAGGAAAGTGGTTATTTTAAATTTTTCATTTGCTGATATGAGGATTCAATATTTGCATGTAAGAAGGCCAAGAATTTTAATTTTATTCATGGGGGAAACAAATTTAAATTTAGTAAACCGTGGGTATCGAACTAATTCAACAAAAGTTCAGACACAAGGCTACAAGAAATCGGGTGACAGGCGACCAGCTCAAAAACGGTGTTTCAACTGCGGGTCCAAAGAACATGAAAGAATAAACTTCACAAACCAGATTAAGGGACCCAAATGCTTTAAGTGCATCGAGTATGGACACATCGCACCCAAATATGCAACAAAGAGTGTCGGATGTATCCGTATCATGGACGACAAGCTGTTATTGATTAAGGTGAGTGGAGGGAATTATTTTGCACTATTAGATACGGGGAGCGATGTCAATCTAATGCAAACAGATATCTGTAAGATAGGCCACTCAGAATTAGATCCAACCATGCAATTCTTTATCGGATTGGGGAACAAAACAACAAGACCTAATAGAACGATCAAATTGAACATCGAACTTGATACCCAGGTAACAATGCACCGTTCTACGAGTATACAGTTCCGAAGGGTTCTTAGGAGCAAATACATCAAGACTGGTTAAAAAAGACTAAATTATAACTCAATAAAAAATCTCAGTGAGCCGAATTTAGAGGGGTTGTAAAGGGGTTAAACAATGGAACATTGGTTAAATCAATGAAGACTGAATTCCACAACGACCTGAAGGTACTCTAGTGCATGGCTTTGAAGGAAATTGACGTACCTTCTTTCCATGAGACAAAGGTCCGCCAATTACTGGAAGATTACTCACGTGTTAACGTGACATCCGGCATCGAAACGAACATCAAGCTCAAGAACAATGATCCAGTGTATCTGTAACCTCGCCGATTAGCACTAAAGAAGAAGATACTCGATGATCAACTTTATGATAAAAAAGTGCGCCAGTGGGCTCGAAAAGTGCGACAGTCCGGTTGTGTTTGCCATTAGTCGACGAAAAAAATGACCCCTAGGTACAGTACCGCAGTATTATTTACTTAAAGCTAACAGTTCCACTTTAAAATTTAGACATTCAGATGCATTTTTTATTGTACTTCTTTGTGATAAATTTTATTCACATTGTAGTTTTGGGTGTCGTGACGCTTCGGCTAAACCTTATAGCCTTCTTCAGACATGGTTTACAAATGCACATTTAAAAAAAATACAAATGTATCATTTTAACTACATTTTAATATACATATATAAGTTAACAGAGGGTTACCTTCTATAAAAAAGTGGAGTTGGAATACAATTATAACTATAATAAAATATTTACATTATTTATAATATTGAAAAACTATAACTACAATGAGCGTGCGTACTTCTGCTTCTCCTTCATTTCTGTTAACCGTCTAATTTGAAAACTGGAGACGATTACGAGACAAGCATGTAATCCAATATTTTAAAATATTTCACAATATTTAATGGACGACATAATCATACCAGGTGTGGTGCAAATTTCCGCAAATTAAAGTTTCATGTTTATATTATGCTGTCGAAAATGACACAGTGGCACTGCGAAGGTGACACATAATCCCTGTACCAAGATAAAAGATGTACAAAATTTTCACAGTTAAGGCAAATAAACACATTCAGAACTTTCTAGACCTCACCGGTTATTTTAGAAAAATTTTAAAGAACTATGCAAAATCTCGTATCCATTGTACGAGGTCAGAGAAGAGCAAATTTTCTTCTTTGGAGACACTTAAAAGTTACATACGCGAAACTTAAAGAAGCTCTGGGTAGCTAACCAGTTTCGCGGATTTACGATTCACTGAACTACATACGCCAGTAAGTTGGGATGCGGTGCAGTGCTCCAAAAATGACCCATTGAGAAACACGATCATCCAGTTCATTATATGAGTCGGAAAACGAGTGAGGTAGAGAAGAAATGGTATTCTTATGATGTCTTAGCTATTATCGAAACAGTTCTAAAAAATTGTGTATCTGTTACGTATAAAATTTATAATAATCACCCATAGCCAGGCTCTCCAAAAAATTTTGGAAACTTAACTTACCACCAAAAGCCACGAGATGAGCTATGTTGAAAAAAATTGATTACGAAATCGAACACCGCAGTGGTGATCGCATGGAACATGTTGGCGCGTTTAGTCAAAATCCGGTCATGATGGTTAAAAATTCAATGCCAAAGGTGATCAAAAGAGAACAGGGAAGAGAAGAGTAACTGAATGTTATTATACAACAATTACTAAAGGAACTTTACGAACACTATTCAATGTAGAACAGGATCCTCATGAAGTTAGTGAACAACACGAAAGTTGTAAATCTACCAGTAAGTATTACGAGGCCTTAAGGAAGGTTTACATCAACGTTCATTTTGACACGAAAAAGTTACAAGAGACTACTCAAGCTGACTACTATATTCAAAGATAGCGAGAGAAGCTAGATCGTCTGGTTGAGTGTTGTAAACTATGTATAATGTCAGAAAAGAACTAGAGCCAGATAGACAGGATTTTCTTCAATTTCGAAAATATCATACATGTGGTTTAGACGCTAGAAATGTTTACAGCGGACAGACGGACGGACAGACAGGCAGACAGACGAACAGATGTTTTGAAAATAACCAATTTTTCGGTATCAGGGGACCCCAAAACGTGTATTTCCGTTGAAATATCAAAATCAATTTTCCGCAGCATTACATAAATTTCTCTATACTACGTATAGGCGGCGATGGTGTAACGGTTAGCGTATCGGACTGTTATACCCAAGTTTGCGGGTTTGAACCCGATCGAAGCCATGGATTTTTAAGGGCGAAAAAATCCTTCGTACGCCTTCCTTCGGAGGGGAAGTAAAGCCGGCTGTCCCATGTTAGTAGATTTACTGCATGTAAAAGATCCTCAAGCCTAAATGATGCCTCTGAGCTAGATTCAAATCGCCTGTTTCGTCGCCCAAGTAATACCTTCTTTCTCCCATGGTTGGTGAAAGGAGCGTAGCGGAATTTGCGTGGTCAGGCGGAAGAGCAGGCCTCATCGCCTGAGCCTCACCACGTAAAATAAGGCAAATTCAAATTCAATATATTACTACCGTGTATACGAGAAAGTAACTAGAGGTGCTACAGAATGGCACAGAGTTTCACGCACCAACTTTCTCTAATTTACTAGGTGTGGTCTGGCTTTAAGGTCTTGCTCCATTCTCTGGTCAGCTGCCTTCTATCGTCGCCCAATGTACCCTTACCCTCATAAAAATTTACCGCCAAACGTCTTCTTCCCACCCGCGCCGACAACCGTAGATACCGCAGCCAGGGGGAGGGGCGCGTTAACCAATCGATAGCAGGAAGAACCAGAGTTGCCTGTGATTGGAGCAAAATTCCAGGGGGTAGAAAGGACGCTGTCTCAGGGGGAGGGGCTAGTTTGTTTACGTGTGAGGCGGAAATGTCTTATTTCCCTGCCGAAGGACAGATTTTGCGCGTAGGCCATGACGAAAAAATATTTATGAGGGGTGGGGGTGGGGGTTCCATCCAGAATTACTGTCAATAGACCAAAAATTTTTAGAATTTTAGCAACAATTATTCTAACTTTTAACAATCGATTTGTAACACCCGTTAAACTGCTATTTTGAGATATTCATTTCAGGTCTAATTTGCGGACCCCTCCCAGCCATTCTAACGCATTGTGACATACCAATATGGGGACATGTTTTATTACATAATATCTGTCGTAAATGAGCGAAATGGTTAGGGCAAATAATAAGCATTATGGCGCCTTAGTAACGACGTCACACGATTCGCGTGGGCGTCGAGGTGACAGCACCACCCGCTCCCTCCGCTTAGCTCCGGGTACGCACTGTTCGTGACTTGGTTTCTGCTGCGGCGTGCAACGAGTACCAAGCACATGTGGTAGGTAAAGGAGGTAAATATAGTGAATGAGGTGAAAGTAT
Source organism: Teleogryllus occipitalis (assembly GCA_011170035.1). Lineage (NCBI taxonomy): Eukaryota > Metazoa > Arthropoda > Insecta > Orthoptera > Gryllidae > Teleogryllus > Teleogryllus occipitalis. The sequence goes on along the minus strand of BLKR01007210.1, from coordinate 34,393 downwards.
TCGTGGATTTGGAGGTAGCAGGTGAGAACATCAAATTCCAGGTAGACACTGGTTCACCAGTCACTTTAATTAATTTGCGAACATATCGTAAATTAGGGGCGCCACAGTGCAGTAGGGCTAATCTAAACCTGTGTTCTTTTGGCAAGGACAAAATTGACGTTAAAGGGATTTTTCGAGCAGTGATTGGTTATAAGGGAGTGCACCGCGAAGGAACTATCACAGTGGTGAATAGGGAAGACACGACTAATGTGATGGGAATGGACGTGTTTTGTGCTTTCAATTTTAAGATTGAGGACCGGGTAAATTTAGTGTCCGAAACGGTGCCTTTCGGCGAAATTGAAATTTTGGGCAAGGATTTTGAGAATTTGTTCCAGGATGGTCTCGGGAAAGCCAGCGATTGGGAAGCCCACATCCAGCTGAAAGATGACGCAGTTCCTCGGTACTGCAAAGCGCGGCCCGTTCCTCTGGCACTGCGGGAGCAGGTGAAAAGCGAATTGGTAAGACTGCAAAAGCTTGGTATTATTACGCCAGTAAAAACTAGTGTTTGGGCTACGCCGTTGGTAGTGGTGAAGAAAGCAGACGGGACTATCCGTTTGTGTGGGGACTTTAAATCCACGGTGAATGCACAGCTCGAGATTGAAAAATATCCTATTCCCCGTCCAGAAAAATTATTCCAAAAGTTAGCTGGGGGGTAAAAATTTTTCTAAAATAGATCTTCGAGATGCCTACCTACAGCTCCCATTAGACGAGGAATCTACGCAATGTCTGACAGTGAATACGCCGTTAGGTTTGTTCCAGTATGAGAGACTGCCGTTCGGGGTAGTATCAGCAGCCCCGATTTTTCAAAGATACTTGGAGCAATTAATAGCGGGAGTGCCTGGAAGCATGAACTATCTCGATGATATTGTAGTAACAGGTAGGACAAATAAGGAGCATATTCAGAACCTAAGGAACGTATTGGGAAGGCTGCAGGCGGCTGGTTTAAAAGCAAAACTAAAAAAATGTGAGTTCTTTAAGCCCTGCATAACTTATCTAGTCACATGATAGATAAAGAGGGTATTAGGCCAACGCAAGCCAATGTAGAAGCCATTGTGAATCTTCCTCCACCTAGGGACATTAAGCAGCTGCAATCATTTCTAGGCAAGGCAAATTATTATGCCAAGTTCATTCAAGATTTTTCTGAGGTAGCGGCACCGCTCAACGCTCTACGTAGGAAAGGAGCCAGTTTTTTGTGGTCGCCAGCTTGCAACACAGCATTTGAAAAGATTAGAAAGGCGCTCGTGGAGGCAGTAAAACTAAGGCATTTCGACCCTGACAGAACACTCATCCTGGCAACGGACGCGTCTGACTACGGGATTGGAGCGGTGTTGTCGCAGAAAGACGAATTAGAGCAAGAACACCCTATCGCGTTTGCGTCCAAAACGCTCAATATCCATCAGCGTAGGTACGCTCAAATTGAGAAAGAGGCACTATCGATAATATTTGGTGTGCGTAAATTTAATGAATATTTGTATGGGAACAAGTTCCTGATCGTTACCGATCATAAGCCCCTAGTGGAGTTGTTCCATCAGGCAAGGAGGATCCCAGATAATACACTGCGGAAGATGCAGAGATGGGCTTTGTTCCTGTCAGATTATAATTACCGTATTATGTTTAGATCCACAGCTCAACATGGCAATGCAGATGCCCTGTCCAGGCTGCCGGTGGGACCAGATAATACGTTCGACGAACAAGAGCTGGAATGTCTGCAGCTGGACCAGCTCCAAGAGGAAGCAGTTCTTCAGTTTCCCCTGGACCAGCGAGTGGTAGCCGCGCAGACCGACCGGGACACTCAACTGGCAAGCATTCGGGCTTTCATCAGGTCAGGTAAAAGGAGTCCCGCAGATAATTTGGAGTCCAACCCACTCTAGAAGTTCAGGGAGAGGTTAAAAGTTAGAGCAGGAGTGCTGCTGTTAGAAGCCGGGGACCAGGTGAGGGTGGTCATCCAGGCAAGCTTGAGACAGAGGGTCCTAAGCATTTTGCACAAGGGACACTGGGGAATTGTCCTCACCAAACAGCTAGCCAGGAAATACTGTTACTGGCCTAGTATTGATAAAGATATAGAAACCAGGGTCAGGTCGTGTGAACCGTGCCAGGCGTTCCAGAAAAGTCCAGGAAGCAGTTTTAAGGAATGGCCGGAGCCTCAGGAGGTTTGGCAGAGTGTCCACATCGATTTCGCGGGCCCCTTTCAAGGAAGTATGTGGCTAATCTTAGTAGATGCGTCATCAGGGTTCCCTTACGTAATTCGCATGACTAGCACCACGGCGGATTGCACAGTTCGAGCGCTTCAGTCGGTATTTTCCATAGAGGGGTTACCGGCAACAATAGTCTCAGACAACGGACCCCAGTTCACGGGGGAGTCATTCCAGAAATTCTGTCAAACCAACGGGATTGAGCACATTCTGGCCCCTCCTTTTCATCCGCGTTCCAATGGGGAGGCAGAGCGCTTTGTGCAGACTTTCAAAAGTGCGATGAACAAGGCGAAATTTGAAGGCAGGGATCAGCAAGAAGCAGTGCTGGAGCTCTTATCATCATATAGAGCTCTTCCGGGAAGAGAAGGAACCAGTCCGGCGCAGAGGCTTCATGGTAGACAACCTCGAACGTTGCTGTCTCTATTTCTCCCGAGGGAAAAGACGTACAGAACCGAGCAACCGAGGTTCGAAGAGGGCGCTAGGGTGATACTTAAGACACATAAGGATTCACCCCGTTGGATCCCCGGGACGGTAGTGAAAGTGGAAGGAGCAAGGTGCTATACGGTCAGGACTAGAGACAGACAGGTTAGAAGGCATCAGGAGCAGTTACGGACCCGACATTTCCCGGTGAAGGACCTGGACGGCTCGGAGGATTTAGGCACAGAAGCTGTCTCTCCGAGCAACACAACTGATACTCCTTTCTTGCAGGGGAGCAGGCGGTTTTCTGGGCACCAGCAGGAACACCGCCACCAACCAGGACTCCATGGGTGGTTTGAGAGAAAGCAGCCACAACAGGAGTCGCCCCCAACGGGCCTAACGGGGCAGTGCCCGGATGGCGCTCAGCCGGAGCAGACGTCACAGGACACCCCACCCGAGCAGCCGCAACACGACGCCCAGTTCGAGCGGGCGCCACAGGACACCCAACTCGAGCAGTCACAATACGACGCACAGTTCGAGCGGGCGCACCCGGACCTGCCGGAAGAGCAGGAACCGGCAGAGTGCCCTCAACCCATGGACTACGAGGCAGACCGTCGAGGAGCGCCCGGCGACAGTCAACAGGAGCTATCAGCACCTGAGGAGGAAACTGGGGACAGCCGGAGCGTCGCGCCACAGTGGGAACCGAAGGAACGGGGCAGAAGGGGTCGTCGCCCCAGGTCCTTGTCTCGGTACAGTCCGTACCGTAGCGCCTCGGTTCAACGACCACGTCAGGAGCTGGAGAATGGGGATCACCAGCAACAGGAACCGCACCCAGAGGAGCGCATGGAGCCACCGAAGCTGGACGAGCCGAAACGTTGCAGCAAGAGGCTGCGCAAGAGATACCAGCCATATCAGGCAAAATAAGAAGGGAGGGTGCTGTGTATAACAGCAATTGTGCCCACGTAACGGGCACACTGTACGGGCACACTGTACCGGCCAACATGGTTGTGGCCCACTGTGGCCGCGGGTAGTGTCGCGCCGTGAACACGTCCAGTGGGGAAGTGAGAAGTTCGGGAAGACGCCACCAGGCGCAGGTCAAGCGGCGGCGTCTGTCTGTAGTCACCGGGCCGTGTCGGCCCAACGATCGCGGGAGCCTTTCCCCTCCTTGCCCCGCCATGGAGGTGGGGAGTAGAAGACTCGCCCTGATGCCTCAGGGGGCATATTTAAAGGGCCTCGCCCGGGGCGGTAGGCAGAGTTGGAACAGTTCGAGAGTGACGAGTAAGTGCCTAGGAGTAGTGTGTTTGCGATCAAGTTCTTGTGTCAACGGTTAGTTTTTCTTCTGGCGGACTGGAACCTGGACTGTATAACGGCTTTGATTTGGATTGTGGTTTTCAGGAAATAAAATTGGTGAAAGAACTGTTGTTGTTTCAATCTTGTACATAACAGGAAATATAAGAGATTTGTGGATTGGGTGAAGAAACGTCGACTGGTTATTAAAACGGAAGTTTGTGGCATTTTGTCGAAGTAAGATAGTAAAAAATAAAAAATAAAAGAAAGGCGAGGCATTGTGGGTTTTAAATGGACGAAAAAATTCATTCTGTCATGCGACGATGCGAGCATATTGTGACGGTGAGCAGTTCGCTCGCGAATAGATTAGTTTGTGCATGTTAGGACTTGTAAAAATTTCGGGGGTCTACAGTACGTGTTCAGACTTCGGAATGTTTTCGTGTGATAGAGCAAGAATCGGACTTGAGAGACATATTCGGACTCTGAATATTTTCGTGGCAGAACCAGAAGTGAACTTGAAATACTTTCTAAGATTTGTGGAACGTGTCGAGTTCTGAATATTTTGCTGTGCATCAAAATAAGACTTGGAAATTTTTCGCGAGTGAACTCTAATCATTCTTGAACTTATAAATGTATGCGATTCACGAACGATACCGAACTTTGCATATTTTCTTGCTATAAACCGAAGATGGAATTGAGAATTTTTTTGCTGTACAATCATAAAGGCGCTGGATATTTATACGGAGAGAGCGGGCATCAGACATAATATAGTGGAGCTGGAACAAATATTTGAGTGGTGCGAAGTGGTGAATCGGCGGTGTTCGTATTTAAAGAAGAGAAGAGGATTCGTGGTAATTGGACTTCGGGACTTCGGAGCCTCAAGAAAGCAGGGAAGGCGTTTCTTCGAGATAGCATCAATCAAGAGCACGCGAAGACCAGAATCGCCGTATAAGGTTCGAACCAGGTCATGACTAAAGAAAGTTTCTCATTGTAAATTTGTACATTTTAATTTGCTGCATTTTGATAGGAAATAAACATTAAGTTTCTCTTTGAAAGAAAGATAAATGATTTTCATTGGCCAATTAAAGCTAATAAGTAGCTAGATAAAATAATCTCTATTTTCAGATTCCTCGCCATTCTGTATAGATGGCAGATCGAGTAATCGGCTATTAATAGATAATAGCGATTATTTCTAACGTGACCCATCGACCCAGCTAGCGGGATAATATTTGGTTTTTTATCAGAGTAATAATAGTAAAATATTATCGTAACCTTTTTCCTGGCGCCCATGTTATTAGAATTTGGAAACGGGTTACGACGAATCACCCAATAATTGTAGCAGTTTGTGGGCATGTTTCAGCATATTTCGAATTTGTTCATAAACTTATAAATTATTGCAAAATTATTAATTCACGATTTTCAGTTCTGAGACATCGGCAAGCTCTCTCCCCTTTAGACTTGTAAAAGTTGGAATTTGTTTATAAATTTTCAAATGTTGCAATTTTCAAATTTTCAAATGTTGCAATTGTCAAATTTGCAAATTTTGCAATTTGCAAATTTGCAACTGTTGCAATTTGCAAATTTGCAACTGTTGCACAGTTCTCCAGTGTCATGCTTTTGCCTGCTATGCTTAAAAAGCACTTAGCTTATAAACAAATTCTGTGGCCATTTAATTACGCTAAATCCGTCTTTTTACGGCGAGTATAAACATAATTTTTATTTTGTTTTTATTATTTTTATTTTCTATATGTCCTGCAATTTTCAAGTCGAAATAATTATCAGGGAGGAAATTAAGCTCCCATTCTTCTTTTTTACACTGGCTATTGGATTTAAATATGGAGTCCTTTCTTTCTTAATGATTTTATCGTTTAACATGGACTGAATAAGTTCGTCCACTTCTCCCCGATATGCAACTGGTATAGGGTAGTTATGCGATGCATATGGCCGTTCATCAGTTAGCTCAATATGAAATTCAAAATATTTTATGGGCTCTTCACATTTCTCAAAACCTCGTTCATATTTTAATAACAATTTTAACAGTTCTTCCTGTTGTTGTCTGTTTAAGTTCCCATTATTTCTCACAGCATTTTCTAACAAAGTGGGAAGATTGTTGACCTCGATATAGTTCGCATGGTATATTAGATGTTCATCTTCATCAAATGGATGATAGTGAATTATGCCGTTCTTTGGAATTTGCAAACAATTTCTCGCCATGTCAATGATTACTTTATGGTCATAGAGGAAGTCCACTCCCAGGATCAGTGAGTACAATAACTCCTTCGCTACTATACAGACAGTCTCGTATACCTTCTTTCCTATTGTCAGCTGCAATAGTAATTGTCGGTAGATAGGCCGCGACTTCTTCTTATTCGCTCCCATCAGATACGACTTCAGCATAGGGAACTGTGATGGCCTCTTTCCTAGGTTGTTCTGCTGTTTGCGCCATAGTTTCGCTTTCCTCCTCACTACTTGACGAGATCTGTTCAAGATTCCTAGCTTTATCAAATTTGTCTGCCATTTTAACCAGTCGTAATCAAAATTCAGATTTACAATGGAACTACTAATGCTACACACCCTAATACTTAACTTCTGTACACAAGTTTCAAACTAAGTGAGAATTCGTTAACAAATTTTTGGTTTCGTTAATGATCTTAGCCTTCGAAATTCTAATAATTTCGAGCCACTCGTTGGAGCGCCAAAATGTAACCGCACCCAATTACTAAAGTAAATCTATCATTTACTTATTTCGTGACGTGTGATTACACCGTCACGCAAACCTGGGAATATCTCAATTTATGGATAAACTTCCCTATCGGTAGTGGGTTCGTCTTTGCTAAAGTAATGATCAAATAACAAGCAAACACAATTTTATAGTTTTAAATAACAGATAACATGTATTCTAACGAATGAAATTCTCTGTACAATGGAGTTCACATATCCTCCTATGTTCTCACTTTTATGTTACACTATGGTAGTTAGTTCCCTACCTAAACTGCAGTTTTCACTAAAGCGACAATAACTTTGATCCCCGTTTACAAGAAACAAGCAACAAATACATATGTACACTTCACAAAAATATCACTCATGAGACACACAAATCACAGTTCAAATACTCATCCTGCAAAAAAAATACATACAAACAATACTCAAAATTCTCTAATACCTTTTAAATCACTAATTATGTTACACTTAATATTCACATTTAACATTCGGCTTCTACGTAGCCTTTCAGTACGAAATTTTGTTTTATAACATCTGTTAACTGTCTATGGTGTAACACTTTAAAAGAAATACTTGAACGGCTTCCACTCCTGTTCAAAATTTCACACAGGCAATTTCTCTTAAATGGTTTGAAACAGTATTAAATCAATTACATATGAATCTAGATAAATGATTATGTACAAAAACAACTTTTATCATAAACATAAGGATTGCTCTAATCTGATTCCTCTTACGACTGTCGAAAAGAAATGAATTTACTGACTAGCAAGACCAATGTTCTATGAAACTTGCCCAATCAACGTCTGTTATTGAGGGAAGCTCACATTGCAACGTTTTAGCTAGTACAATTATAATTCTATCTTAGAAGTTTTCCAGACTGAAATTTAATGAATGTTCTCTCTGTTTTTATGTGACTCACGACCGGCGAATTCCTCAAGCTGGTCCCGCGCTGTGTAGCTGGCTATCGCGCGACGCTCGCGCCTCAAGGTCGTTGTTCTTCTGCAAGGTCCGTGCGTTGCCTGTCGCGTCGAAATTGAAATATTTCCGAGCGGCGTCTCCTAGTTGTTCAGCGAAGTTTTACCACAGCTTTCGCAGAGGCGATGCTCACATCAGAATGCGAGTCCGAAACTCCAAGTTATGACTTCGTAATAGCAAAAGTCAAGCTAGTTGGATAATCCGTACTTCTAATAATTCTCAAAATTCCATAATAAGATTTCCAAAGTGAAATTCCGAAAATAAAATGAAATAAGATGAAAAATTATATAAAAGCTTTTATTAAAGCTTTTGCATTCCGGTATCTTCCGCGTGTCCCTCGTCGACTGTGTGGTGTACTCGTAGCCAACCGTTCACCTAGGCGACTCGAACAAGAAAGAGAACGAGCTCTTCTGACACAAGTTCACGCCACGTCCGTATTTCCACAAAAGTTTCTGATTGGCTATAGTCTGAGTGCGTTCAGAAATCATTTTCTGGCTGACGCCATCACTTCGCCACTATAGAAACTACGTGCAGGGCGTAATGTCGGGTATTATCGCTTCTATTTTTTGTTGGTCATAAATGTAGCCGACGACAAGCGGTTACAGTATAGGGTTCGTTTTCAACTAAGAAGAATTACGAAAACGCTGAATGAAACTCAATCGCCAGATAAGGCAGGCTTTAGATCAAAATTCAGTACGGTTGATCATCAACCGTCCAATCTCTCAACCAGATTCTGGAAAAGTGAAAGAATTTAATATTCCAATATATATGGCATTCATAGATTACACAAAGGCTTTCGATTCTGTAGAGCATGTGAGCGTGATTCGCGCATTAGAAGAGTTAGAGATAGATCACAAGTATATTAGAATTCTGCAAAAAAATTATCAAGATAGCTATTCGAAAGTTAAAACCGAAATTATTGACCCAAAATTTAAATTACTAAGAGGTGTAAAACAAGGGGACCGAATTTCACCAAAATTATTTATCAGTGTGCTGAAATACATCTTTAGAAAACTAAACTGGACAAACAAAAATTATGGTTTGAACATAAAAGGAAAAAGATTAACCAATTTACGTTTCGCAGACGTAAAAAACTGTACTGTTTGCAAATACGGGGTGAGAACTTCAACAAATGATTAATGAAATATACCAAAAAAGTATTGAAGTAGGGCTAACGATGAACCCAACATAAACAAAATTAATGACAAACTGCATAGAACATAAAATTTCAATAGAAAACAATACTATTGACTATGTGAAAGAATATACTTATCTTAGCCAAACCATAACAATAAATAAGAACAATAATAATTAAATAAAGAGAAGAATAGGACTACCTTGGGGAAAAGTTTAGTTCTTGAAATTTTTTTGAGGACCAAAATATAAACAGAATGTTAAAATTTCATCTCTTAGAGAGGTGTGTATTTCCAGTGTTATTATATGGAGTGAAAACATGGAGTTTAACTCAACAAGATATGAAATACCAAAGAGTATCCCTAAGAAACATGGAGACGGAAACACAGCGTCAGACAGTAGGATAAAGTAAAGAATGCAGAAAATGGTAAACAGAGCGTTTTAAAGGATTTAGCAGCAAGGGCCCAACAACTAAAATGGAAATGGGGTGGTCACGTAGCAAAGTTAAAAGATGACAGACTGACATATATGTTAACAACCTGGGACCCATGTCAGGGAAAAAGGAGCTGAGGACGTCCAAAACAAAGATGGGCCGATGATATTTATGGCAACATATGGTCAAGAATAGCGAGGAACGGAGAAACATGGGAGGCTCAAGAGACACAAAACACAAACAGCATTTGTGAAAGTAGTGACATATGTGAATAAGTACGTATAAGTAGTTAAAGTGTAATTATTAGTGGAAAACTAAAAATCTCTTAAGGACTGGTTCAACTTCAGAGTCAAGAAGTCAAGCAGAACTACCATTGCGAATTAACAATTTTGTAATAATTTATAATTTAATAAAAAAAACAAATTCGAAATATGCGTTAGAACCGCCGGGAAGGCTCCGCAAAGTATAACCGAAAAACATCTCAAAATAGCAATTTGGCAGGTGTTACAAATCGATTGTTAAAAGTTAGAATATTTGTTGCTAAAATTTTAAATATTTACTGGTCTATTGACAGTAATTCTGGACGGAAAACCCAGCTCAGAAATATTTTTTCGTTGTGGAGTACGCGTAGGCAAAATCTCTCCTTCGGCAGGAATATGTGACGACATATAGCGTCCTTTGTACCTCTTGGAATTTTGCACCAATCACAGACAACTGTGGTTCTAGCTGCTAGCGATTGGTCAACGCGTCCCTCCCCCTGGGTTCCCCCTGCTACCCCTGGCAAAGGATTGTCCAAGTTCGTCGGTGCGGTTGGAAAGAGAGAATTTTGCTGGTAAATTTTTGTGAGGGTAAGGGTGCATTGTTTTGACATTTTCTCAACTTTTTGCCTTCCTAATAGTACAAACGATATATTACTTCAAGAATATCAAAGAAGAGTAAAACTAACTTCTAAATAGAAATTTTCATTGGAAAATTTGTGGCTGTTTTTAAGAAAATGGCAATTAAGCATTAGTGTAAATGTGAAATTTGAAGCTTTTTCACAGGAATCTATTGAGTTTTTGAAAAACTTCTTTTATAGTCATTTGTAGCATGTCCACTCACAAATTAATTAATGTAAAAAATAAACGGAAATGTGCGTATTAACGGCGTGAGAAATATTTAAAAAATTACATTTATGTATTTTTGAAAAAACAAAAAGATGCACCAAAGTGAATTGTACGGTAAATAGTACAATTAGCACTTTCCATTAAAAATATTTGAAGAAAAAAATTGGAGTCTTTTTTTAGAAAATGGCGTTTGCGCGTTTCTAAAAATGCTTAAATTTCAGCTCATTTCTACAGAAAACTGTTGGGTTTTCAAAAACTTCATTAACATTATTTAAAGTACATGTACTCATAAATTTAACATTGTGTAGAAATCGCCTTTATTGTAAATATTAACGATGTGAGAGACAAGTCAAACAATAAATTTTTGTTATTTTCAAAAAACACAAAAGAGTAGAGAAATATAGAGATTATGCCATGGGATCGGATGCCTACTGTACTAACTCTACCAAACATTTATAGAAAAAATTTGGAATCTTTTTTAGATAATCCTGTTTTTGTAATTTTATAAAATTACAAAAACAGAATTACAAAAATTCAAATCAGAGAAGTTTTATGCGCTAAATCTACGCATTGTTAATACATACTTTTAAACAACATTAATATATTTAATATACATTTAAAAGGTTTTTAGATTGGCGAACGTTTCAATGAAATTTCATGAATTCCTAAATGCTTGAAAATAAATACTTGTAAAATTAAATTATTGTAGCGTGTAAAAATATAACAAACTCACGTATTTGGTAAAACGAGTTGATATTACTAAAAGAAAGCAAAACAGATGTTATAGCAATTCAAAGAGATTTAGCGTTTGTTTACAGTTTAGTAAATATCAATGCTCTAGCATTTTCCAGTGAAAATACATAGAACGAACTTGGTGGTCAAGTGATATGACCTTCCCAACACAGACTACATTTCAGTATCGTCAGAGTTCGAAGGTGGTTTGTTGGCCGTTACTCTCCATTCTACGAATCTATTGAAACCTTGACTTTTGCACAGTACAGGGAGAACGTAGCGGTTTATTAAACGGAAACGGGCCATACGAAGTATCTAATGTGCAATCTTTGAAAACGTTTAACCATTATAAACTATCCCTAAGAAAAATATCAAATAAACAATGTTAAAGGTCACCAGCTTAACATTGCCTTTACTATTTGAATGTTTTCAACACCCCCAAAACGAACAGAAAACCCATGTTTTTACAGATTATTATGAAACCAATTCAATAAATATAAACATTTATTCACGTTATTATTTTTAAATCACTTAAATATCTACGATGTCATTGGATTCATGTCTTCATCGAAGATCTGAGATTAAAAAACTGATAAGCAGAGAAAATTAAAGTAATTGTGAGTGACTGATGAAGTTGAATGATCAAATGAAAAACAATGTTTCTTGCTTCATATAATGCTATCGTGTTTAACAGACATGTAATTACATGTGATACCTATATTTAAACATCCAAACTAATGAAAATTTTCAAAATTAAAATCATCAATAAAACGTTGATTCCTCAGCAAGGATTATATTATCAAATACTTTTTTGAGATTCATGTGCTCCTCTGTGAATAACGTAGTAAACGTGATTCGTATGATCCAGTTTCTCAGAATAATACAAAACCTGCTAGACACATACACTAAACATAATAGTTGTCAAATAGTTATTTACGACATGAGTATCATAAGATATCTTATTACAATACAAAATTGGAGAATTATCAAACAAGACTCTTTAGCCGAAATTGTTAACCAATTGAATATTGTAATATAATGTTAAAATTTCAATATCATAGAAAGTTAGACGCAATTTGTCAAAATTCATGTGAACTATAATTTTTCTATAAATTTTACTCCTTATCCTGCGAAAGATGTGTGACAGTATTTATGTTAACAGTTCTACTGCCATGGGTTTAATTAATTATTTTGCAGTACGCAAATTATTTTTTGGGGTTTTAAAGAGGCATGGATATACAGAGTATCGGGGAAGGAAACGTTGAGAGTTTGAAATCGATTTTCCGCAGCATGACATAACGTTCTTTATACTATGTTTATTACTCCATATATACTTACTTATTCGTATGTATAAGAGAGAGTAAAAAGAACATTTTTAACCAAACTTAAACTTAAACTAGTAAATAGAGTGAATAGAGTAAATAGAGTGAACTAGTAATAAGAGTCAAGCAGTAAAAAACTTGAAACATACTGCAGAGGAATTAGATAATAGCAATGCATATCAAATCAATTGTACAGATTGTAATGGATCATACATTGTTCAAACTAAACGTGAGTTGAGCACAAGTATAATTGAACACAAAGAAACATGTAGCATCTAGCATGTAGACAAAATTCTCTAACCCGACATAGTTACGTCCCATAAGGTAAATTTTGCAGGATATACAAATTTTAGTCCACCAAAAATTCTGATGTCCCAGATTAATATTTGAAACGTTGAACTATAACAAAATATGTTGTTTGAATACACAGAATCTAATTTATTTACTACTTTATATGATGGATTATTAAGTATTTTTTTTTCAAAATTACGATATTTCTCTTACTATTAATTTCTTTCTGTCTAAATTATTGTAATTTAATAATGTCTCTCTCAACCTCTTTCTGACTACTTCTATTCATATTTACCAAGATTCATGTGTTTTAGAGTGCGATTTAGTGTGATTTGTGTACATGAACAACATATTATTCTGTTTATAACCACCATTGTTTAAATAATATATTTATGTAACGTCGTAGCATTCACTTGTCGTCGGACCGCACAAGGCGCGGGCCGGGGCGTGGGAGGGGGTGGTCCAGATGTGGGGCTGGCGGGGCATCCGGAGCGGCCGCTCCGAGGGTGGAAGCCAGCGGGGAACATCCGGCGGTCAGCTAGCGCAGAAGGACGGATGAGGACAGATCGTCTGCAGCTGGTCGGCGGACTCCTTTGTGCGCCCGGCCCAAAAACTCGGTAATGAGGTGACGCGGTCCGTGTGTCTTCAGCGTGTGAGGTCTGTCACGTGACTCCTCGCTGGAGACGCCGGTGGAGTGTCGGCGATTGGGCATTCGAGTAGGGGCCGAATCGCGGTGCGGAGGCATAAGCTGATCCGTGAGGGAGAGTCGCAGGTTGCGAGGGTGGCTACAGCAGATGCCAGGAGCGGTGCTACACGTTAGCACGCTGGGGCACGCTGGGTCAGGCTGAGGCGGCTTGCCTCAGGAACGGTAGTTTCCGGAGGAGGATGTACATATTGTAATATGCAGTAATATTAAATAAAACTTGTACAAAGAACTCCGTGTCTGTGTTGTTCTTCACACCACGACGACGTCACATTTATTTATTTTATTTATGCCTGACGATGGAAACAAATAATTTTCAAAGCGTTGTACCATGAATTATGTAATAAATGTTAATATAAAAAATGTTCTGTCTTTAAAAAGTCAAAGACCAAACATATAGTAACAAATTATTATTTCCAAAGTTCCATATAGGGAAAAAATAAAAATAGTTTTAATTAAACTTCTTGAAGCATTGGACACAATTTCTTTAAATTTAATAATAATTACTGCGAAATCAAGGCCATGTGATAGGTTCCCACACTCTCTAAAGAAATACTTATGGACAATTTTAAAAATACCTTACTCAATGGCATGAACCGTTTACTTAAAAACATGAAGTAATGTAATAATGTAAGTACCGTCGCTTGCACAAAAATGGGCGATGTCCTGAGTCGAACTTTACCAATGTTTCGTGACCCCTGCCCCGCCCTGCGGGATCGAACTGACCAAACCGCTTTAGCTTTATTTCAGGGAGGCGGGACTATTCATCTTGAACATTACAAAATGGCGGTGATTGCGAGTTATATTATAGTAAATATTTGAATATAAATATTAAATGAACCAACAGTTTTACGTAAATTGTTGTATATACATTTAATTACATAAATAAAGTAATGCAATCTCCCCGTAAAAACATATTTCAAAACCGTTATAAAACGGGTTTTTTGCGAAAAATAACAATGGACGATAACGAGTATTCAGCTCCATGTCTACATTTTTTTTAAAAATGTGTTGCGTCTACTTCGACGCAACGCGTCTCCAAGCCCCTTGGGGGGCGTTGAGCGCTTTGCGCTTCTCGGAGTAATCCTTCCATTACTGCGCTTGTTTTATGGAGTAATCCTCCGTTAACATTGTCTGTCGCGTCTCGTCCTAGTCGGTTGTCAAGAGGACCGCCAGGTAGCATCTCCGCGTACGCGCCTCCTACCACGCGCTCCTGCGTCACTACCCAGCGGCCAACATTAGGAAGGAATAAGGATAGGGTTTAGGACACTTCACATGGGTTGGACTAGCCCTTGTGAAACAGCCGAACTCGTTTTGTTGGAACAAATTTCACATGAGATTCGACGGGAATCGAACCCGGATCTCAGTGGTGAAAGGCTTGCCACTTTGCAATGAGCCACGAGTTCAGCTATTCAACATTTCCTCGTTTATTATAGTAATATTTAATATAAAATGCAAATAATTTGCATTATATGCATTGTCTAACCTAGATATTTTATTAGAAAAATTAATAACTTAAAGAAATACGTTTTAAAGTCAGTTGCACAAACACGTCTCCGAGATAGCAGCTTCAGTTGTGAAATTCTTCATCATCAATTTCTCAGATGACCGAATACAAAAATACTATATGGTCACGAGCATTAATATTTTAATAAAATAGTTTTGATATGTAAAATGCTAAATAAACTAAACATATTTAAAGTTCAATTAGTCCCAACCAAAATTATCTACTCCAGACATTATGATTGATAAGTGCAGCTGTAAGCAAATGAATGATTTTTGATCTTTTTTTTGGAGATCACAATTAATTACTTCACTTCAATATAACGTTAGGGTGATTGCATTTTACATGGTTCTTTACCGCAACTATTAAAAATCATATGTGATACCTAGTCATTGAGGATTTTTGCGTATCAAAAAAAGATATGACTCTTCTATAACATTTTTATATCTTAATATTTGTAAAGGTAGAAACACCAGCTTTTGTCTATTGCGTGAACTTTGGAGGAACACACAAACATACACATATCAATATTTTACTTACATGTAATTTATGTATGATTTCCAATCAAACGCAATGAAATTAATATATTTACATTATTTAGCAAGTATATTTTTACGTTACGATATTTTTATTTTCGAGAGACGAGCAATGCACGCAAAGTTTTTTACTCGTCATCGGAATGTTACACCCACTTCTTCTAGATAAGCAGTCCTATGCACTGTTTTCGCTAATCCATTAAGAATCACTAGAGATTGTCCTGTCATAAATTATTTAAAAATTGTAATTGTTAATATTGTTTCAAAATTTTGTCAAACTTCGGAAATCTGTATCACGATAATCGTTAGAAAATGAATAGGGATCCTCATCTGTAAAATATTGTTGCAAAATAGAATTTTCTCTATTTTCATACATTTTTTACATTTTATACAAAATAGCAAATTTATTGGACATGTGTCCACTAACGCATCTTCAGTAATATTGCATTGTATATTTATAATTTTTAATTAATTGTTAATAAATATTGTAAACAAAATAAGCAATTAATTTTTTTTTGATTTGGGAAAATTTTCATTCGAGTTATACACATTTATAAAGTAATTTAAGTAAAGTACTATAATATGAATTAAGGTTGAATTTTAAAATTATAACGAAAATATTTATTATTGTTGAAACGCACTGCTACTATATTACAATGTAACGCTTTAAAATGTACTGTCCATTGATTGATAGTTTGTGTTCGTATATAGTATATCTCACGCAGAGACGATTTTACAAAGAAAATCTAAATAATAACACAATGACCTCAAATTCATAATTCATTCACATTTGGTCGCACTCTTCGGCGAAAATAATGCAAGGCCTGGAAGAAGGAGAAATCTGCGCTATTGCTGTTGGGTTCGTAACCAAATCTTCAGGGTCATCACCTTTTACTTAACTCTCAGGATTCCGAAAATGATACTAAATATTTCAACATTCACTTGAGAATCATGTTGCACACCATTAGATAGAAATGATGAACAAATGTCTGGAATTTTCAAAAAATCTGCCTTTGGAATACTGCATCGGATGTCCTACTGGCTATTGTAATTATATTTTCTGTCATTCGTCGACAAAATGCCGTACACTTTCTGGTGAATTATGTTATCGCAGCTGAAGCGAAAGATTTCCATGCTAAATGTTATTGGTGGGTCGAAAATATATTTTAATTGCGGAATTGACACTATTCACTGGTGCAACATACAAAAAATGTGAATTTACTATTTGAGATAGTTTTCTCTCTTTACTTCAGTCCCGTAAATTTTTCGAAAACATAATTACTTACCTTTTTTTTACCTAAATATTATATTTACTTTTCGACCTATAAATTCCGAAGAATAGTGTTTCCCATTGAAAAAGCGATCATGCCGATAAATGGACAAAGTTTACAAATATTATAAATACCAAATAGAGTAATATCTGATATTTGTTATCTAAAGGACTCCCCTCTAGAAAATTATCAAATTTTCTTTTTCATTTAATCTTTTCAAATAAGAACGTAACTTTGCTTTTGGTTTGGTATTCCGGCAAGGTCTGTTAGCCCCACTTACTTGTGCCAGCACATAATAACAAGGTTTCTTCATCCACTATCTTTCACTTCGAGTTTAAAGTAATTATTATTAATTCTTAAGCGAGTATTTTACAGTTGTAATGACTGTTTTTCGCAATCTACACGCCAATGTTTTTTATTCCGTCAGGCATCTTCCTCTATTCTTGTCCTCTTCATTGTCGAATCGAATGACGTACTTACAAGATTTCCTTGAGGTTCCCCGTTTTCTTCTTTCGAAACGGATCCACTGAAAGATAATTTTTGATATTCTGTCAGCATGCATTCTAATTAGATAGCTATACCATTCGAGTTGTTTTGATTCTATATTTTCGATAACTTGTCTCTCAATCTTCATTATCTGTCTAATCTCTTCGTTTGGTATTCTATCAAAGTGTATACTGACAACATCGTCTCCAAAAATTCATTTTCATAGCATTTCACCGAGAGTTTATTGCATTATTTTTAACCCAAATTTCAGATCCGTATGTCACACAACTCTCCACCATTGTCTTGTATATTGTCTCTTAGTCTTCTTTCGAAAATTCTTGTTTCATAAAATATTATGAAGTCTACTAATAATTGGCCTTCCCTTGCTTATTTTTTTAATAAAGTCATTATTATTAGATCCACCTGCTCTAATAGTCACTCCGAGTTATTTCAATTTTACTCGATTGATACTCGATTGATTGATTGATTTTTTCGTGTTTCCGGGCGCGTCAACGACTTCGGTCATTAGTCCCGTTAGTGTAGTGCATGTTTTTTCTCGGGAGATGGCGGTGATCTTCCCCCGCTGGATGGCGAGATCCGGCGCCGACCTACCGTCGGCTAGTGGGGCTTCCCCTAACCTGGACTCTCCCACCAGCGGGGCACCGCCCCAGCCGGGACAAGTTCTAAGCTCCCGACCGGTCTCCCGAAATATGTGGTAGTGTAGTGCATGTTAGTGTAAGTGTGTGTGTAAAGGGAGAGGATAGGACAAGGAAGAGGAAGGACAGATCGCGCGCGGTCCATGGCCCGTTTGTTAGGGTACTGCTCCGGCATTCGCCTGGTCTTGATCAGAGAAACCACGGAAAACTACTGATCACAGCAGCCGGCCGCTAGAATGCTCCTCCAGACAGCAGCTGAATTCGACATAGCTGAAAAGCCAGTGTCGAAAATCCTGCCGCCGTCAGGACTCGAACCTTGCACCTCCCGGTTAGAGGCGCTGCAGTGACATCAGTTGATGCACTGAGCTACCGCTACCGGTCTTTACTACTCGAAATATACCTATTTCTGTTCTAGATCATATCGAGATTTCCCTAGTCATGTATCTTGACTTTTCATTATTTATTTTGAGTCTCTATTTTTTATATGTTTTTATTCATTTCTGGATTAAATATTACAAATACAAAAAAATTATTATTTTTTTACCTACTTTTCAAGTGACACGCTGGCTTCAAATTTTTCAACAAAAAGTTCCATATAAGGCGATTTTATGGAACTTTTTTTTAATATTCTTAAAGTAATATTTCAGTTCCCCCATTAATAAACGGTAAAATTAAGAAAATTTGGAAAGAATGTAGTTTGGGCGACCCTAGATGGCAGCGGACAATGGACAGGATGGGCAAGACCAAAAAGCTAGCATAGATGAAAGAAATTAGAGAACTAACTAGTACGAGAAAATCTGTGCCATATTGTACACATAGTTTTATCTATGATTTGCACATAGATAATGTCAATAAATAATTCGATAAAATAATTTTGGCTTATTTACTAAAATTAATAACTAAATTTCGTGAATTAATGGTCTAATTTATGGAATTGCTTCCAGTGTAAATGCTTGTGTTTACTTAACTACTTTTTATCACAAAGATCAATCCTAGTGTCTTATATTCGCCCGGTTGTTTCTAAAAGCTTTCTCACAACTCCTTTACAATAAACTTCACAGACCTTTTGACATGGGGGACATCAAATGCCAGTGTGCAGATGCCCCTCCAGCGCTCTCACCAAAAATGGTGACTTTGTTGGGGTCACCGTTGAAGGCGGCGATGTTCTTCCTCACCCACCGCAGGGCTCTCACTTGGTCCTTCAACCCGGCATTTCCAGGGACAGCCTTCTTCAGGAATAGAAATCCTGAGAAAAAGAAGAAATTAAGTGATTTTTTTATTACATAGAAAATTAAGTATTTTTACGTTTTATTCCCCACATTATTATTTATAATTCATTCAAAGCATTTCTTATTTTTGTTAAACATTTTGAACTCATTTACTATTCATATATACTTTCTTTAATTCTCTCATTTTTCAACAATAATTTCTCTTTTTTACTTTCTCGTGCTTAAGGAGGAACTTCTCACCTTAATGTAAAGTGAAGTGCTCTGGCCATATATCGCCCATATACATATACGTGTACGTACCGCTTCTTCACTGTATCTGCTGTGAACAGTGCATGCACCTAGCTTCACGAGTGACTAGACCAGAAAATGTTCTGCATTCATAGTGATCTGACCAGTGTTTTCTTGAAGCAATACGCACTTGTCTCAACTGCCAAAAACCTGGACAACAAAAGAAGGTTTGGCTGTATTTGCTTGAAAGTTTGGGTTTTGAATGCAGTTGCTTATTATTATTATTATTATTATTATTATTATTATTATTATTATTATTATTATTATTATTATTATTCACCAATCTCTGGAACCCTTGCATTCAAATTTTCAAGCAAATCAAGCCAAACCTTTGTGTTTTGGACAGATTTTCGGTAGTTGGGACCAATGTGCATCGCTTAAGAACTACACTAGGCAGATCTAGTGACCACGCAAAACTCGAGGCAATAAATTATTTGGAAATCAACAGCCATATAGTATTATTAAAAGCACACCACTCGTAATGGCACCTTACATTAGAAATTGCTCGTTTTAATAGAATTATTCATTACTCTTCCAAATTTTAAGAACTAGGATAAAAGCATCAGTAGTGCTCATAGTTACGAACATTTTCGTATTTTTTTTTCAAAATTCTTTGCCTACAGTACTAAATTCCGTGGAACTCAATGGGTGTAAATTTCGTGGAACTCAATGGGTCAACAGCACACCTTTTCCTCAGTAGATACCTCCACTAAAAATTGGCAATTTTCATTTTCCTATTTTTTTATTTCCAAACATTAATTTTTATCCAGTAGATGCCACTCGTAAATTACAAATTTTCGTAATGATCAGAGATATATTACTCAGTATTGGCCACTCAATATTACCCCCTGAACATGTTTGAGACACTGGAAGTACAAAGAATAGTACCAGTTCATGTTACAATATTGCAATGCCATTGTTAATACATCGTTTTAATCTTATTATTTAAATATACAAGAAGGGAAAATAAATACTCTTCGTTCCACATCTCGGCACCAGAAGATAACTGCTTCACATAATGCAAGTGTGAAGACGAAAATGGGACGTTTGTAATTCTTGTTTTTCAAACTTACTGAAACAGTGGTCACTTTTGGTGTCATTATCCTTTGCGTTTCCTACAGATTCAGTTTATGTATCTTATAAGATCTGATTAGGATTAGGTTGTACTGACAACTCAAGACAATTTATTCTGGCAGTTCTGCATCAAGTGAAAATACTCACCGAAGCAGGTCAACCTGTAGTTTATGGTGACGAGCACGACATCCTCCTCCATGAGATAGTCTGGGCCATAAACATCGGAGTTGCCCGCGCCGAAGACGAAGCCTCCCCCGTGGACCCAGAACATGACGGGCAGTGGTTTGGACCCCGTCTGGGGCAGCTTGGGAGTGTAGACGTTGAGGAAGAGACAGTCCTCGCAGCCTCGGTACTGAAAGTCGTTCCTGTCCAGTTGGGTGCACATGCAGCCCTCTTCAGTGGCGTCACGGACACCATCCCACGCATCAGGTTCTTGCGCGTCCTGGAGGAGACATGTCCGATCCGAAAGATTTATCAAGTGCGTAGTTACATGCATTTTCCGTCAACATTATTGAAGTAAAACTTCTTAAGCGAATCGGCATGAATCAGATATTTTATTATTATTTAATTATTTATTTATTACTTTTGTCAGTCATATGAATACAGCCATTTAACAAAGATTACATCACACAAAGATTATTCAAAGCTTAAAACTACTTTGCTGTAAAATGTACTACTTCATAAGATCACAAATGTTATATTTCTTTTAAATTAACAATATATGTATAAATAATTGGAATAACATGTTGAAATAAGCTTTTTCAAACGTCCACAATACTTTAGAATAAATGAATATTAAAGCGATTTATTGCTTTAATAGTGGCTATTGCGAGCCAAGTGACTGCGCGCGAGGAAGACCGTGGCATCGGTGCTGGTGGAGTCGTGCTTTGGAATAACCGCGGCGACGACGAAGATTGGGTCAGGAATTCGTCGACGGTGGGGGCGGAGGAGGAGACAGCGACGGCAGCAGCGGAGGCGACGTCAGCGGCGGAGGCGACGGCGGCGGCGGAGGCGACGTCAGCGGCGGAGGCGACGGCGACAGCGGCGGCAGCTGCGGCGGCGGCGGCGGCGGCGGCGGCGGCGGCGGATGCGATGGCGGCAGCGGAGGCGACGTCAGCGGCGGAGGCGACGGCGACAGCGGCGGCGGCGACGGCGGCGGAGGCGACAGCGGCAGCAGAGGCGACGTCAGCGGCGGAGGCGACGGCGACGGCGACGGCGGCGGTGGATGCGACGTCGTCGGCGTCGGTGGAGGCGACGTCAGCGGCGGAGGCGGAGACGACGGCGGCGGCGGAGGCGACGGCGGTGGCGGCGACGGCGGCGGCGGCGGCTGAGGCGTCGGCGTCGGCGTCGGTGGAGGCGACGTCAGCGGCGGAGGCGGAGACGACGGCGGCGGCGGCGACGGCGGTGGCAGACGCGACGGCGGCAGCGGAGGCGGTGGCGGAGGCGACGGCGGCGGAGGCGACTGCGGAGGCGGACGCGATGGCGGCGGCGGAGGCGATGGCGGTGGCGGAGGCGACGGCGACGGCGACAGCGGCGGCGGCGGCGGCGGATGCGATGGCGGCGGCGGAGGTGACGTCAGCGGCGGAGGCGACGGCGACGGCGGCGGTGGCGACGGCGGCGGAGGCGACAGCGGCAGCAGAGGCGACGTCAGCGGCGGAGGCGACGGCGACGGCGGCGGCGGAGGCGACGGCGGCGGCGGAGACGTCGGCGGCGGCGGAGGCGACGGCGGCGGCGGAGGCGGACGCGACGGCGGCGGCGGAGGCGATGGCGGTGGCGGAGGCGACGGAGGCGACGGTGGCGGCGGCTTCGAGGAAAGCGCAATTCCGAGTACACATTCAGGTGAGGAAGGGATTTATTATGTTGATGCAGGTGAACTGTCGTAGTATAATAATAAAGAAATAAGAGTTTTGGAATCTAGTTTATGCATATGATCCCTTGCCTGTGATGCCTGTGACTTTCTTAGAGAAGAATACAACTGCTTTCAGAGCACAGAAGGAGGCATGGAAGAAATATGGTGCACGTTCAAAGATATTATAGACAAAGCTTCGCAAAAGTTCGTACCCTGCAAAATTAAAAAAAATATTTGGGATCCAGAATAGTACAATTCAAAAATTAGGTTAACGATAAATGATACGAGAAACGATACGAGAAATGCATTAAAAGCAGAATATACAATACCGAGTATATGAGTATTTTGCGAAATTGGTCCAAAGAATGAGAGCGATAAAAGAAAATTCCACAGGAGGCGTATTTAAAGAATATTCTAGAAGAAAAGGGAAATTACTGGTCAGGATTTTATGAATATTTTCGTAGAAGAAAAGGAAATAAAGAGGATATCCCAGTTGTTCGTGAATATGAAAACACTCATCACAGACGATCGGGCAAAAGCTAACGCATTTAATGTGTTTCAGTTCGGTTTTCGAAAGCAATACCATCCACTAATTCAAAGTTCTTTGGTTACAAATCAATTTAATTGTTGGAACTCGCTACAAAATAGCATCTACATT
Source organism: Teleogryllus occipitalis (assembly GCA_011170035.1). NCBI lineage: Eukaryota > Metazoa > Arthropoda > Insecta > Orthoptera > Gryllidae > Teleogryllus > Teleogryllus occipitalis. The sequence goes on along the minus strand of BLKR01007210.1, from coordinate 11,490 downwards.
TTTTCCTTTATAACTCAATACTAACATATCCTGTGTAATACAACAAAGTTTGGTGCATTATGCATGCTCTGTTACTAGCCCTTTATGCTTGTTAAATCGTGGCAACGGCGTGACGCTGCTCAGCTTACAACAAGCCGGCAACCCCGCGCAACCGACATGTTTGGCGGTTGTTATGCTATGTCTCGTTACAATCACATAAAATTAATCACGATGTCAGTCTCTGCATCATAATTTTACACTTTAAATTCACCTGCAATTGATAATTATAATTTAAACCTGTTTCTTAATCTCTCATTAAAACATAAAACCAAGCTCGAATGTCATTGGCCGAGACGATGCGCGCGCGGGAACTTTCTTCCCCCCCCCCAACCATCTCAACGGTCAATTTGTTCAGTTCGTCTGCAGCCACGGCCTCGTGTGCAGTGTCTCGGCGCTAACGGCGTCAGCATGCGTTTGCTCGTTTCTTAACTACACGCGGGATCCACGCATTAATGCAATGCCCCACAATATGTGCTGTTACTTTAATGTACTTGTCATAAACAGTGCAACGCTGTGTTTTCGTTTCAAATGCAATATGAACTGTGCTAATTACAAGTTTAATGCACCTGCTCTGTGATTACACGTGGGTATGCAGTGTCCCAGAATGTGTGCTCATTTCATCTGTAACTTTGATATTTATCGCAGACAGTGCAACGCCGTGGTTTCCTTTGAACTACAATGTGTTAATCCTGTGTTAATCACGAAAACTCCACGTGGTGCCCTGAGTTGCATCATTTGTCACCTGCTCATCAACGCAGTCATGACGTCATGCGCCCTCGGGCGTAAAGATCAACATCTGGCTATTACCACATGGATTTCACTGCATTGTATACTCTTTTTCCTTTCAGCACACATCAATTTCTTCAGTTTGTGTTAACCTCAATAACTCTTTCATTACATGCTTACGGCATTTGATTCAACCAAGGATTTCATGAGAAAGCATGATTGCATCATTGCAATTTAATGTATTTTATTGTATATTTAATCAGCTAATTATATGTTTTTATAACTGGCTTAATACACAATTTTATTTCCCACGTAAATGGCAATACCTCTTTTGTATAACATATTAGTTGGTCCTCCGTTTGTAGCTATCATAGGATTAATGTTGGGTATGGCAATTAAAATCATCAATCAGTCCACTGCCTACACGCCTCCCAACATTAATATTGAAATGAACGTTCTACGGAATAAAGTAAAATCTATGAAAAATGGTAAGTCAAGGGGGCCAGACGGCATTTCTGCGGACATAATTAAACTAGGAGGAGAGGCAATATTACCGTATTTAATTAGATTATTTCAAGTGTCCATGAACAATTCAAAAGTACCTGATGATTGGAAATTATCTTTTGTAGTACAAATCTTTAAACGTGGGGACAAAACTACTAAGAAATTATAGGCCGGGAAGTCTCACGTCAATGGTCTGCAAACTTATGGAGCATTTAGTTGCGAGTTACATTAAGCAAGATTGGGAAATCAAAAAATGGCTCTATCCTGGCCAACATGGATTTAGGACTGGTTATTCATGCGCAAGTCAGGTAGTCACGCTATTTCAGGATCTAGCAAATGAAATTGACGCGGGCGGGAGAGTAGACGCAGTAGTTATAGATTTTGCCAAAGCGTTAGATGTTGTTCCACACGATCGCATTGTTCAGAAATTAATGAATTCAGGCATCGATCCCAGGGTCGTGGCGTGGATTAGTGAGTTTCTGCGAGATAGGAAACAGAAAGTCCGAACTGGGCAAGAGTTATCTTCCTGTGCAAGCGTTACGTCAGGAATACCGCAAAGGAGTGTAATTGGACCTCTTCTATTTCTAGCGCTCGTTAATGATTTGACAGCGCAATTAATTTCAAATGTTGGGCTATTTGCAGACGATTGTATAATATATCGCATTATAAATTCGAAAGATGATGAAACAATTTTGCAATGGGATCTTGATGCGTTATATTACTGGGCAAAAAATAATGTCATGACCGTAAATAGCTCTAAAAGCCAATCGATCACTTTTGGCACAGGTTATAATTATATATACAGCGTAACAAATTACTGCTTAAGTAACATTATTCCGAGAGTTTCTTCGTGCAAGTACTTAGAAATCAATTTCGATAGTAAATTGAGCTGGAAAAGTCACGTAGATTTTGTTGTAGGGAAATGCGTAGAGATCTCTTTATTTTGTAATATGCATCTTAAAAAAGAGTACAGTAAACGCAAAGGAAACTGCTTATTTATCGCTTGTTCGTCCGATAATTGAATATGGAGCAATTTGTTGGGATCCGCACAAAATTATGCAGTGTGAGAATTTGGAGAGGATTCAGCGTAGAATAGCTAAATTTACTTTCAATGACAAGAAAATGGCAGGGTGGGGTTCACTCAAAAACAGGCGAACATTGGCAAGACTCTGCGCTTTGTATACATCTTATAGCGGTCATTCAGCTTGGAACGAAATTAAACGATGGTTAAGTATTCCTACGTACATGAGTAGAGGGGATCACAGCCACAAAATAAACTTAAGACCGCAGAGAACGGATGTCTGGGAAATTCTCTTTAACAAATCGAACGATAAGGGATTGGAATAAATTGCCTCCAAAAACCTTTGAACCCTCTCCTCAAAGCTTTCAACAGTTTAGGAAATTAATTTAGGATATTTCTAAGTTTATGAGGGCGTTAACTAAGAATATTAAGTTATAAAGTAAAGTGAGGTGTGCAGTGTAAAGCAGAGAAATAATAAAAGAAATGTTTTTAGTGTTATAGTGAAGTGAAGGATTGTGCGATGTGGTCTTAATTGTATAAACACTCAGTGCGGCTTTAGATGATAGAAGTTTCTTTTCTTTTTCATGTAATTAAGAATCAGCAGTTTTTATAGTACCGTAGACTGGGGTTACTTTGACTCGAGGGGTTACTTTGTTCGAAACTTCCTTTTGCGACATAATTGTTAATATTTGAAGTTTCTGAACGCATCTTATTATTTTTTTGCGTTGTTGGTAGCACTGAATATGACGTAACAATAATACTGATGGTGAAGCCGATAGGAATGCACAGTGAATTTAAATATAGCATTAGTAGTTGTTTTAGTGAATTTCCAACACCTACAAAACTCCAAGGCCACGAAGGTAGGTAATCGAATTATAATTTTCATAGATACATTTATTTGTCAGAAATATATCAATTGGTTTTATCTTCGTCCAATTGTATAATATCTTATTTACCTATCTTTAGAGACAAGATTGGACCGCAGGGTGTCATTGACACAGTACATGGAGTTAAATTGATCTCTAATCAATATCACCCCACAATGAAACTGTATTGACGCGTTTCATAAATTTACGCTACTTTTTTAAGTAGATACTATTGCTTTTTGTTGTTTTTTCAGCGTCATGCCAAGAACGTACAAGCAGCCGCTGGGCTCGCGTGACTCAGCTCCATTATATGCCCTACGGCACATTATTTAACAAATATCATGGAAAATCCATTAAGAAACCTGGAGCTCAAGCTGTGTTCTCCAAAGAAGAGGAAGAATGCATTCTAAAATCGGTGGCTACATGTGCGGAATGGGGGTTTCCTCTTTCCATTCTAGATTTACGCATGTTTGCAAAATCCTTATTGGACAAAGAAGGAAGGTTAGATAGCAAGTTTCAGAATAACCGTACTGGCATTGATTGGGCATATTCATTGCTTCTAAGGCACAAAAGTGATTACTCGCAACGTGTTGCTACTAACATAAAACGTGCAAGAGCATCTGTATCCAGTAAAACTCTACATGAGTATTTTGACAATTTACAAAATTCTATAAAGGACAGACCACCCTCTCATCTATTTAACTATGATGAGTCTAATATGAGTGACGATCCCGGGAAAAAAATTGGGATCTACAGAAGAGGAGTTAAGTATCCTGAGAAGGCTATGAATTTCTCTAAAAGTGCTACAACTGTCATGCTCTGTGGCGCAGCGGATGGTGTCCTCTTGCCTCGGTTCATCTATATCTATATCTATCTATACTAATATATAAAGACAGAAGTGCGTTGTCTTCCAACGCGGTAATCTCTGAATCTACTGAACCGATGCCAATGAAACTTTTGTGCTGACTTCCTTTAAAGGTCTGGAGTACTATAGGCTATGATTTACAACCATAAGCCGTAATATATTTACAAAATAATTACTTTTCTCGACATTTTTGTCATAGCTTTACATCACAGATTCAAGAGCGCATCAATGTCAATAGTTTAGCTGAGCGCCACCAGAGGATGACGTCTAAGATCTACTACTGGTTTCATCAATGTCCAGAATTATTACGAGATTCATTGGACTTGGAATAAGGTTATGTAATGTCCCTGTATGAACGGTGGTGATTTGTTAGTTCTGAACATTGGTGGAATATTTGGAAGAAATCGGTAACTATAGTGGTAAAGATGACACGGTACATGCATTATCCTTATTCCGTGGTATGTAAAAAGTGTTTATAAAACATTGGAGTTTGAATTTGTACAGAAATTGAGGTAGGTTGAGACAGTGCAATGTACAATAATATATAGTACAGAATATACAGTAATCTACAATGTATTATATATCGATATCGTATACATTCTAAACAATCTCTTCTTTTACAGAAATTTGTATACATTGAATTTCTTGAAACAATGCGAGTGTCAAGTTGTCAAAACAGATTATACAAGTGCGAATAGATGGGCAGTCTATAAACGTTTTGAAACGGCTATTAAGAGAAGTGAGACTTGCTGAAGTACTCGCTCGCATTATTGAAAATAATACTGCAAGGAGGGATGCAAATGTAAATAATTCTCTAAGTAGTAGGGTTGCTTTTCAATAGCAATCACAATTTGACTATTTACACAGTTCTCATGTTCAAATTGGTAAAATGTAAAATGTTTGTATGTTTGTATGTTTTGGTTTCATCCAGTTGATTTTGTTCATTATGTGCAGAGGATTAGTGCAGTAGTATGTAATTAAGCAATGATCACTTACATATTGAGAATAATTTTTTCTATTATTTTGCATTGCAATTGCTCCCAACGCATGAATTGATTTCTGTTATTCACATTTCAAGATCCTTAATATATAGCACTTCAGATCAAATAATGAAGTTAATAAGGTTTTGTTCAGAACATTGTCAATTTAGTGTGTACACATAATGTATATGTTGATGAATCAGGATTGTTCCCATTCCTCAATGTTATGATTAATTGATTTACATAAAAAAATAAGTTTTATTCTACACGTAGTTTAAACTTATATATATTTTTCGTCTTCAAAATAATTATAAATACTGGCAATTACGTTCAATATTAATACTTTCATTTACTTTTATGATTATGATTCGTCAATTACGTTTTGACATATACATTCATATTCCATATATATTTCTAGCGTCTCCGTGCGAGAACTCTGGCATGTTAAACTTCGCTTAAAACAGTCAGTCCCTTCAAGGTCACATTTTGACAGATCAATTTCAAATATTTGTTTATGAATACAAGAGAAGACAAAATATAAAAAAGAAGTTTTACAATGTGACAATTTATTGACAATATTGGAAGTAATATGTGAAACTTCACAAAAAAACACAAAATATACGTGAGTCTACAAGTATTTTATTCTGTAGTTTAGAATTGTTTATTGTTTTTAGTTATAAAGCGAAGAAAGTTTTGGAGCTGGAAGCCCAAATAAGAAAAATATAATTTTTTGTGAAAAAGTGAGCAAGGTAGACCGGAAATTTCCCAATGGGGGTGAAGAGAAGACAGGCCTATCGAAGCGTGGCCATGCAAAGCATGGCAGGGAGGAGCAGGGCGGAGAAGGGATACAACAGAAGATTTAGTAGGCCCCACCGCAAGGTATGAAAAAATGAAATTCCTCTCCCTGACTAATAATTTACTATAAACCCGAGCAACGCCGGGTACACCAACTAGTAATTTATAAAAGTCAACATCTCTATGACACATGGAAGGAAAGAGCACCCGGGGTGCTGCAATGCTGTGACAAGCCTTGCTGTTCACAAGGCTCAAGATTCAACAGAACAGTCAGTGGCTGGATCGATTCAGTCACATTCAGAGATTGGTTCAAGACCACTTTCTTACCACATGCCAAACGATTGCCAGGAAAAAAACTTTGATTGGACACAACCTATCATTGCATATCGATGATAAGGTCTTAAAAATTTGTCGAGAAAACGAGATTGAATTTATATGCTTGGTCCCCAATTCCACGCATCTTGCACAACCTTTATATGTGGCTGTATTTCGCTCAATGAAGTCAGCACGGCGTCAGATATTGACTTCATGGAAAGTACAAAACCAGAGGCTAGCAACTCTGCCTAAAGATACTTTTCCTTATCTCCTATCAAGAGTCATTGATAATATGGACAAAGAGGCACCCAAGCACAATCATCCATACAAAGACATCGCTTCAGGAACAAAACGAAACTGGATGAGTGGATTCCGTGCCACAGGCATTCACCCTTTAAACAGAGAATTAGTCCTTAATCAATTGCCAAAAGAAAATGAAGACGATAGTTCACAGAAAGCACTCTAGGTGTAAGGTCTCTCGCCCACTTTTCTGTACCCATTTGAGGAAGTTGTGACTCCATTAGATGACCCTGGGCGATAGTAAAAAGAATAACAGCGAAACTAAGCCTGAAAACTTTCTTTTGCCGTTTTGTCTAAATCGTAATTATAAATTAACAATCACGGCCACTGTCAAAACAAATTATCTTCCGCACGAACTTGATCGATGTTTCTAAACCAGGTTTTTTAAAGATGTTTGAATTTTAAAGATGTTTTGTTTTGATATTTGCATTTGTATTACTTGAGCATCATTCCTTCGCTTTTCTTGCTATCCGAAACTGGGAGGGAACGCGCCGATAATTCAGCGAGTTCTTCCCTAATAATGGCAGAATGTACGCATGAAAGACTGCGGGTATCAAACACACTGTTCAGTGCGATGATGTCTATTTTTCGGCTCCAGTCCCGGTCAAGCAGCGGCTGTGAGCATCTCTCCTTTCATCTGCAGGTCCCAATTCTTCGCGGGTGTGAACGCGCAGAGAAATAGTACTAGAACATAGATCGAAAGCCATCCCTTGTTAGACCTATCTGGATATACACAGCAATAGGATGCTAGCAATTTGTTCATTGCTCACTCGGACTCGAACTGCCTTTTTCATATTGTTTGTGATATTGTGTATTAGTTATTCAATTGTGCCACTTACACCCTTTTCTTCCGCTTCATTCTATCATTCCAAGCATAATATCTTTTTCTAGAAATTTTGTTCGACTCATAGTATGTCAAATATATTTTATTTTCCATTTTTTGGCTTTGGCTTTTAGAGAAAGTTCTGTTTTCTTTTCAAAATTTCGGCATGTATCTTTTTGCCCTCCCATTGTACGTAATATTTTCTTCCGTGTCCATACTTCAAAAGCATCTTCCTTTTTTCGGCCTATCTCAATGTTCAGCTTTTACACCCACACAACAGGATTAGAAATACCATTTTCTCGATTATTTGGATTTTGGTCTTAAGCAAGGCTTGATTTCTGACGGAACACGACGGAATGGCGTTCCTGTATCTCACTGATAATTATTACATTATATTATAAATATATAATTATTTCTATTAAATTAATAAATCATTTTGAGCGCGTTCCGGGACCTAAAATTTTAGAAATCATTCACTTGATATGCCTGCATATTTTATGAATTTGTGTAATTTTCTTTCCACTGCTTTTTCTAAAATTATTCCTCTCTTTAGTTTTTCTGTACAGTATCCAGAATTTGTTATTGTAATTCATAAGTATTTAACTTCGCCTGCCATGTATATCACTTCTCCGTTGATGTTCAGGCTTCCTTTTTTACCAGTTGACATAAATGTTGTTTTCTTTAAATGTAAGTTCATAGAATATTTAAATTTTATATTAACAATATATTTAGCTATCATTATTACATAATTCAGAGTTAAGTATAAATAAAACATCTGCATAATTTTGATGACATAACATTTTTGCGTTTTCTCGAAAAGGAGTAAAGTGGACATGTCAGGTTTTGAATGTTTGCTCCTCATTTCGCGCTCCTTTCTATCCAAGCCCAGCGCCGCCAGGGCACGCGCTCAAGTGTAGTCACCCTTCTGAGCTGGAAGCAGGGTCGCACCTCTGGCACACTGCTGTTCTGATAGCGTGACTTTTCTGACCTCTGCAGACATCTCGCCGCGTTCTTTGGCGGGCTGCGTGCTACACTAGGGCAATTCGATATGCCCAACCGTAGGAAGAGGGCGGTGAGCAGTTTTCAGTGGGCGAGAACATTGTGCAGTGACGAAGTGGAGATTATATTTACTATACAAGAATTAGTGGAAACATTCGCGTTTCGTTAATTATTAGTAACCGAGTGTTATATATGAACAAGATAATAATTCAAACAATAAATAACAATTATAAAAGTATATTAGTTTAATAAACATTTTGTGAGATATTATTAACTAAAATAACTTATTTAGTCGACATTTATGGATGGTAAGCTATTGTTTTTCATTGAAAATACAGGTATAATACACTTATAACCTTTATGGACGTCCATACCGTTGTAGACGTCCTATAGAGGTATTTTACCGATATAAAAGAATATTTTTTGAAAAAGTATTTGAAAAATGTATGTAAGATACCGGTATTTTACCGGTATCTAATACCTTTTCAGTCCCTGCCTATTCCTCATTGCCAGTTTACACTCCCTGGTCATATTTCGAATGATCCGGAACATTTCTTTAGGTCTCCTTTTGTTGTTATGTTCTTCCACTTCTTTGCATTTTTCTTTTTATTTATTTATTTATTTAACGTAAAAAAACAGTTAAAAACTACGTATGACGTGCTATATTTCTTGAAGAAACTTTTCTTTATCTTGTCTTGGTCTACGCTGGAATACCCTGCTGAGTTCTCTGACTTTTATCCTTTGCTTTCTTAGCAGTGAAATATAATACTTGAAAAGAACGAAACATTAGGAATTTATTATTATTATTATTTAATAATAATAATAATAATAATAATAATAATCACAATCACGCGAATGAAGAGGAATCGAAGGTAAAGTGTATATACTCGTACTATATAATCCTTCGAATCTTCACTTCGATGACTGAGTTTCCAAGATTTATAACAATTGTGAGACTCCATCTTTATATTTCACGGTGAAAATCTTGAAATATCTCTACAGGTCTTATTCAGTTTGCCCATTGTGAAACCATGGAGCAGGTTGTTACTCTGTGAGAAACTCTAGGCACCGGGCGGGCGTTCTTTCAGCGCCCGCCGCGAAGGGCTAGGCTAAAGTGGCCGTGGGGGAGGGGTTCCGGGATTTCCAAATCCGATATGGCACGGGGACAGTGGTTCTCGAATATCGTTGCGAATGCTCACTCCAAGTTCACTGTGGGAAGGGGGGAGGGGGGAAGAGGAAAGGGGGGATTAGGTATTTTTTCCGAAATTTCACTTTACGCCGCTCCTATTCATCCGATTTGCATGATTGACACGGCGTTGGATTCAGGAAGCACGTCGTCATCGCGCTATAAGCCCACATTTTTTAATTTCTTCCCAAAACTATGAGAAATCATTTAAAATTTTTTTGGAAATATTTTTTGAAAAAACGGCATCGTAGCGTGAATTCTATTTTAGAAAGGAGTCCATTGCCGTTTACAGATCGAAAATCGGACAATTTGTTCAGACGTTATCTGTCTAGTAAATTTTGCTTATTTTGGTGCTGCCACGTGGTGGCGACAAATGGAACTAGTGTCGGTACATTTAGCCTTAAAAGACAGAAAACGGTTGAACTGTTGGAGAGTGAATATTTTCCTTGAAGTATTTTCCTTTGACAAGAATTGTAATGTTTGTTTGAAAAATATAGTTCATTTCTTCTAAAATTTATATTTTTTATTTGTCAAGGTGACCCTAAAATTATTAATTTGTCTTGTAATCTTCAAAACCATGAGAGAAGAGTTTGTCAGTAGTTGGTTCTTATAAGAGGTTTCTATCGATTTCCATACAAAAAAGTAGGGTTATCAAAGTGTCGTGACCGGCCGCACACAGTTAAAGGAGCCGCCGCCGAGTGACGTCAGCGGAGCGTTACCGCCCCTGACGAGAGAAGAAGGCAACCGGTGCGAGCCGGCCGAGCTCGTCTGCGCGCGGCCGTCACGCCCGAGCAGGCGGGTAGAGACTCGTCACCGCCCCTACTCCGCAACCAGTCGGCGGGCCCATAGTCCTTGTGAGATATAAGAGGGCTCCGACCCGGCGCCAGGGCAGACAGCGAGAGGCAGTGATGGCGAGTGTATCCTGGCGAGTGTATTGGTGATAGAAGTGTGGAGAGCGACTACTACGACGACTTGTGCTACGGACTTGGAACTCTCCTACGGATATTCGACGACTTGGCAGATTTCGGGGCTTCCTCTGGACTATAACAACACGGCTTCGCTTACGGTACATTCTTCTTGTGATTCGGCACTTCAGCAATTGTACCTGGTCTTAAATAAAATCATTTTAAGAATCCTTGTCTTTTATTGGATACTTCAAAACTGGCGACGAGAGAAAAACATGGCGTTTGAACAAGTAGCAACATTGATTGCGCTGATGCAACAGCAGCAGAAACAGCTCCAGCTACAACATCAGATACAGCAGCAGCGACAACAGGCGGAAGCGCAAATGCAGCAGCGGCAACAAGCGGAAGCGCAGATGGCAGCATTTATGGAGGCGGTCAGTGCACGCTCCCACCCACAGTTCCCTGGTTTTCAGCCGGACGCGGAGGAATGCTCAGGGCAGGCGAAACGTTAGGTAGTATGTTGCGGTGTGGTAGCCGTTGTAAATATCTCTCCTAGCAGTGGGATCTATTTAGTTAGTTAATTGTATACAGTGCATTGGTTATTTGTGACTACGGTCTAAATTGTGAATAAACCTGCTGTTATTACAACCCACTCTCGTCTGTGTACTGATTACACGCGTATGACGCCACAGACGAAGGAGTGATTAAAATGGTGTCAGCGGATTAAGAGAACACGGGGCTCGAGGAAGACAAGAATAGCGTTGTAGGCACCGAGTAAGGGAACGGGGCCGAGGTAATGCAAGCGTGTAAACTTTACCTAGCATCACGTGGTGCGGCATTTTATAACGAGTTGTTACGAACGGAGTAACAGTTAATAGCAACCGATAACAACTCGGAGTGATTAAAATACTGCGGACGGAGCGACGCTTCAAGAAAGAAGTAGAAGGAAGTACTGGACCGGTAACGAGCACGCACGAGGACTACGCAGGAGCACCAGAACGAGAGAAGCAGCCGGCAGACAACGCACGGGGTAATTACGTTTTTCTCTGGGGCAAGGCACAGGTTGAAGCTATGGCGTACCTAACTAAATTTAAAAAAGAAGGGATGATTAGAATTGCTAATGATTTGGGTATTGCATTAGACGGGACGGAAACCGTGATTAAATT